>JBCFYV010001478.1:0-49354 GCA_039000515.1 Timema cristinae | reverse complement strand
TTCAAGCCCTGTGGGACTTGATGAATTGCAAATTATTATTATTATTATTTTTTGGTTTAGAGGCCCTCGACAAATGAGGTCATTAGGGCCCCTTAGCATTAAAGGTACTAGTAAAATCTCCATAGGAGGAGACGATATTCACCGTTTATATAAAAAGGTGAAGAGACAATATAAAAATAAAATAAAAAAGGAATGGTTTCAATGAGAAAAAAAAACCATTTGAGGCACTCCATAGGATTATCAAATGGGCCAAAGTAAATTGAGTGAAAAACCTGCTAAAAAAAACCAAGGTGTATCACTCTAATAAAAAAAAAATATTAAAACATATATTATTAAAAAAGACAAAACAAAATGTTAAAATTCATTTTATTAAACATGTTAAAATGGTTTAAAACAAACAAAACTTTAAATTAAAGTAAAATAAAATTTTAAAAAAGGGTCTAAATATGGATAAATTTGCGTGAACACTTTAAAAAAGTGACTCAAATGGCTTTAAAAAAGTTCCCCGGGCCCTTTAAAAAATGGAGTAAACAAATAACTCTTAGGCTGTGCGAAATAAAAAGAAGGTCCCCTTTTAAAATAAAGGGCCCGGGCGAATGGGGGCATACCTGCGACATCCCCCAAATGTGATGCACACTAAGGGGAGTATCACAAAAACTCACACAATGGGGTGGATCCCCTCTCAGTAAAAAATTTTGGGGGTAATAAAGTATCCCCGACGCGGAGTTTCGTCACGACCCCTCCTCTTTCTAGACTTTCGTATAGAAGAGGGCCCCTCGCGAACCCCGTCCCCTGAGGCCGCAGCTGTTTTGAGCAGGGGCGGACCCCCCTGCTCGTCCCGGTGGTAAGACCCCCCCGAACATAAAACCCTTAAGGTCTAAAAAAAATGACACCCCCACTGCCTAGGAGGCAGGCGTGCTGCCTCCCTTTGGCCGCCTGGTCAGCAGTTCTTTTCCTGAAAGACCGGCGTGACCAGGAATCAGCAAAGGCGGCCCCAGTGTTTAATGAATCAAATTTTTAAAATTTGTTCGTGAATCATCCACGAGAGATCCCCGAGCTGAGTGTGGGAAAAGCCAAAAAGGGATTGGAATCTCAGTGAGAACAGAACGGTGCACTTCGTATACAAAAAAAAGGATTTAAAAATGGCTATAGTTCGCGGAAAAAAAACTGGATTCACCCCGGTGAGTAATTTTTAAAATTTGGACCTTCCACAAACAAAAGCAACCCCCGGAGGGCCCGCTTTTGGCCATCCGTAAAAATTGCGTTTAAACCCTCGAAAGCGGGTTACGAGGAGTCATTAAGGTCCTCTGTTAAAAGTGTGGGGTGGTCGCTTTGGGAATTGGGGAAAGATCAAATGGATTGGGTAGGCGTATCTTCGGGGGAAACTCGCCCGGGGATGTGGGGTAGCCTTTGGCGGGCTACCCCCAACGTGTCGAAAACCCGAAAGATCCTGACCCAACCGGGCCCTTGTATAGCCTTTTGGTTTCATACAAGACAGGGTTAGGGGGATGAAAAAAGGCGATAGGAACATGCTGGCCATACAATGGTTTCGACACGTAAGATTGTGTACCCCCCCTTTCCCCTAACGGACAAGGGCGGGAACACGTACAATAAGGTAAAGGGGCATGAAAACAACAGAAAATGATTTAAATTGAAAAAAGAGGTTAGGCCGCATATTTTGATAGGCCCATACTTTGGGCCTTTCAATCATCTGCCGCTATGAACCCTTCTCAAAACCCTCACTACTTACCTAAAGACCAAAAAGGAACGGGACGGAGTCTTTTGTTTGATCAGCCAAAAAATTTCTTTTAACTTGCGATGTAAATTAAAAATTGCGATCTAAATAAATAATTATTATTTTAGAAAAAAGATTAAAAATAATTATATTGTATATTTGTGACTATTTTTTTATAAGTAACAAAGATAGTTAAAAGGGTACATAAAAAAAAAAAGGGTTATGCCCATAAAATCTGGGCGCTGTACCATGCACCTTTTTCCTACGGTTTTTTTACAAAGTAGCCCTTACATAAAAAAAAAGGAGGTAAAGGGGGTTTGCCCATAACTTATGAGGCGCTGTATCCCAAGCAACCTTTCCTAACAATTAAATTCACTAGTAGCTTTCAGCCCCTTAACAGGCTCAGCGGCAACCGCAGTGCGCGCTTCATGTTACAAAAAAATTGGGTTTACTTAAATGCCCAACCCAAAAAAAAAGTAATTACTTATTTTTCTTAGCCAAAATTAATCCGGGGATTTGCCTTGTAAAGATAATTAAAAAAAAAATAAAAAGGTCCCTATAGTTTCAATCACGGGACAAAAGCCGGAAAAAGGGGAAAACCCTGGCAATATATTTAAAAATTATATATAGCATTCGTCCCTATTAAATTCGTACTTAGCCATTCTTACATATACAGAAAATGCAGATGAAATCGAAAGGAATTTAGAATGTACTGGCCAAAAAGAGAATTTGACCTAACTTGTCTATTTAAAATTTTTTTTAAATATTTCCAAACAGAAAATTTTGGTAGTACGGCCGAAATTTGAATTTTTACCTTTGGGATAACCCACCCCGTGATGGTGTCCAAGCACGGGCAAACCAAAGAAGGCCGTTTTAGGCAAACGCATCAGATTATAAGCAATTTTTTCTTGAGAGGGGGGGAAAAACATGGGGGAACCCAAAAGAACATAGTGACATTCACTTTGAAACAGGGGGGATTGGGGGTAAAGAAAAAATAGGTCATTGGAGGGTCGGGAACATCACGTGATAAGTTGAACTTCCCCGGGGCAAGTGGAAAGCCCGTACCCCGCCACACCTCCCCAGTTTTCGTTACGCCTTTTCACTCGGGGCGAGAACAATGAACGGGCGGGTGTTTTGGGTTTTGGCTTCACCACGGAGACCGAAAACGGGGGGAGTTTTGGGGGTCTTGTTATGTCCCCTCTTCTGGGTTTTGTTGGTGTTATTTTACCCCTTTTTTCTTTTGTTGAAAGTTTTATTCAAGCACGTTACAAGATGCCAAAGATAGGACCCCGGGAAAAAAGGGGGGCTCACCGGCGTTGGCACAGATGTGACGACTGGACTGGTCGAAAGGGACCAGTTGCCAGTCGAATGCCCATGGGGGCATATCTGATCTTTAACGCCCGGGGGTTGCTGAGCCATAAACAAAGCTCCCGTAATCTAGTTTAGATTGAACAGGGGCCCTATAAAAGGGGCATCAAGGTTTCCCTTCAGCACCCCGGCCCGGCCCCCCTTACCCTTGAGCAAATTCAAGCCTTGATCCCTCGCTTTAGGTCTTTGATGGGAGGATCCCGTTGTTTAAAATCAAAAAAAAAGTCCCGGGAAAACCAAACCCTCTCCGAGACTGGTAAAAAACAGGGTTTAAAGTAAATATTGGGGATTTGCTGTATTCCCGTAATCTGGGGAAAGTGGACTACGTGTCTTGGCGTGAGAAGGAAAAGCAACTATGGTCCCCACATCCACAGATTGTTGACAGCAAATTTGTATCGCTTTTCAGCTCTGTGGAGACTGAGAATGCAATAAATTGCGTAGTCATCCCCAAAAAGACATGAACGGAAGGTACGCGCAAGTTGTCCACGATGCTATTATCGCGATAGCGAATAAGTACAGTTTTAAATACTACCCTGGGCACCCATTTTCGAATAAAATCTGGAAAAGTTGTTTAACCTTACCCGGAAGGTCTATCCGACATAAATTAGAATTTAAAAATGGGGGGGTTTCCCCGGAACCGAAAATTAAACGAGTTTTTAAAATCCCCGTACCCCCAGGGGTTCGTACGTTTTTCCCCAGACGAAGAAGCACCCCAAAAGATGCTGCTTATGGGAAAGGTCACGAATAGCCGTCTCTGGAACAGAAAAGGGGATCCACGGGATCGGTTACGGCGAAAACCAATTAAATATTGATAGCAGATTGCGGGTTCTAAATACCATTAAGTCGCTTATTAATTTTTTTTCCCAATATTTTAAAAAAACAATAGTTAAAGCTATCGGTTTAGCTAGTTGGCTCTAATTTTCTTTCCCCTTTTATTATATTTTAAAAAGGTTGCTTGCCTCCATGTGAGGGGAATGCTGGATTCCCAAACACTATTTAGAGGCTAAAAGAAGTCCCTGTCCGGAGGGGGCAGCGACGCAACATCTCATAAAAGTGTTGGACAGAGGTGTGCTGGGGCCGGGACGGGATGGTAAGTTCATCTTTTTTTAAAGGGGGAGTTAAAATCCCCCCCGACTTCGCCCAAAAACCCATAGCATGGCGCTCGATGTTCCGCTTATAAACTGCGAATCGTTGTGTAGTCGCAGTGCTAAAAATATTGGCGAACTCGAGCCCAATACTTAACGACTTCCTCAGGGGGGAGGGACACGGAACGTTAGAATAGGGCGGGTATATTGTTATTGGAATTGTTGTATTACGTAATTTAGGATATTATCCAAAAACCTTGTTGTGGGGGTGGATTTGTAAGGGTTGAAAAAAAATTTTCCCAGGGACTTCTTCTGTTTTCACGTTATACGGGAGTCGGCACGTAGAACCCGGAATGATCCGGTTTCCCCAAAGTAGGACGTCGGTGAAAAAGCGTGGGGCCCCTTTCGACGGTCAGAAATAGCCAACCGACCTCCTCGCTCCACCGGGGGAAGGGAGGTGGCGCGGTTTGGGAGGTTTTAGGGTGGGGCCCTCGCCGCCCATGACCGTCGAAGTAAAATATCAGTTTAACATCGAGTCGGGAAAAGGGGGATTCTGGAAAACGGCGAGCTCGGGAATTTATCCCAGTCGGATTTTAATCCCCCTTGGGGGAACTGTGTGTGTTGGGCAATTTTGGATGGGGAAAGAGTTAGGGAAGGGGACGTTCCCATAGGTCCGTATGGACCCCCAAAAGGAAGAGGGCAGCGTTACCTGGGCTACATAAAGTTAGGTCGAGGGCAGGGTTTAACCTTAAAAATGTAGAGAAGTGTGTCGGGGTTTCCCCGGGTTATTAACCCCGGGTTTCCCCCGAGACAAAATTCCTTCCCACCTCCAGTGCGTCAGTAATTTGGACCCCACACCAGGTTATGCGCATTAAAGTCCCCCCGATGTATGTGGGGGGGAAGTTGTATAAAGAGGTCTAGGGCCCTCTTGGAACCGTTCCCGGGGGGAGGTAGAGCAACTATTGTTTACCCCAAAGGGAGGGGCCGAAGAACCCGGGATCAGAAAGATATTAATATTTGTGTGATTATATTGCTTCGTGCGAATATCACACCCCCGCTAGCCCGATCAAAGAAAGGTTGTCGGTACGATAACATCGTACCCCGAAGCATCGGGTTGTCATTAGGGCGGGGTGGGTCTCATCCCCAACAAAAGTGGAAGGATGCGGGAAAAAATTATAGTTTGTTTTCCCTTACCGAGATAGAAACCCCCTACAATTCCTTGAAGTAGCGACTAAGTTTTAGTATGAAATTTGTTACCCTCGAAATCCATTTCATACCCTTTAAAAATAAAAATTTTGTTGAGGCCCTTTTTGGCCTTTCCCTTTTCCCCAGCTCCCCTGTCCTTCGTTCAGGGAGGTTGGTGTTTTTTGAGAGGCCGGGTGTCGGATCTTGCGCAAAGGCTTTGTTAAAGGCCTTCGACGCTTTTTATAGTTCCTTTTGGGGCGGTTTCTCTCGTGGTCCTTCTTCAAGGCCCCAGTGGGACTCGCCTCTCGGCCTCCCTGCTTGCCATCATCCGCCCTTGGAGGCACGAGGCGAGGTGAGCAACCAACAGTGGCCGCATGAAATTTTTATTTCCCCGAGGGGGGCTCGGGGGGTTCCCCGAGGAGGGCCGGGGGTTTCCCCGCGGAGGGCTCGGGGGTTTTCCCGGAGGAGGGTCGGGGGGGTTTCCCCCGAGGAGCCCTCTGGGTGGTACAGGTGGGGGGGGAATTTGGGGGTAGTTGTCCCCCTATCGACAATTTCGGCAAATTTTGGTTGGGCGTTTTCAATACGGATGTCTGAGCAGAGACAAGGGCACAGGTCGCGATGCGTTTTAGCGAGTTTTAACTGCGCAATGGCAATTGGGGACATTTAAATGTTTTGGCTGATATCGGGTGTATGATGTTTGGAATCCCGGACCCTGACTAGATGGTATTCCTTGCGTGTTGGTTGGATTTTTTTTCGGTTTTAATCCCCAGGACTTTTTTTTTTACCCCTTTTTGGACAGGCCCGAGACCAGGCGTGTGTGGCCCCTTACAGTTTATGCGAACTTCGGGACCAATGGTTTTTCGTGACCCTCTTGTCCACAATCCGCAAGGTCGGCTTACACGGGCATCGGCTTCGTATCCCCAAATTCTGACATGAAAACAGCGCCTAGGTTTAGGGCATGGGCCCGGGACCCTGAGCACGGGGAAACCCTGCTCGGACCCCCTTTTGAAGGGTAGGTGTCGAAAAGTTAGGATATGTGTCAGTTTTTTTTCTTGTCGTTCTTTTTGGGGGCCCCAATACGGTCACTTCGGTGACGTGTGGGGGAAAGCTCCTCCAGTTCCTCAATGCCCGCGTCGGGTATAGCAAGTGGCCCACCCCCTTAAAAATTTGAGGAACTGTGAGGTTCCCCCTTTCACGGTTTTGGGACGTAGCTCAACGGTATTGTTAAACGGTTTTTCCCGAGATTGCTTACTTTAGGGAAATGGTGTCAGTTGTTGTCTGTTCATTATCGTCCAATACGCAGTTTTTTTATTGTACGTCGACTATGCTACACCATTTTCACTTTTTCGAGGATAAATGGGCTTATGCTTAAAATTTTCTTTTTCCCTTGCTCGGACATTACCAGAAGCGGGGTGGGGTCACATTTCCCGGGCCCTTTTCATCGTGGGCTGGAGGCCTTCCCCGTTCCGCCTCTTATCAATATTACGGCCCCCTTGAGGGGCCCCGGGGCAGTGAGTTGCAGGGGGTTTTGGCAGTACGAGCCGCGGCGACAATATTATCGGCCATCCCGAAATTTGGGGGAAACCCCCTACACAGTACTCGGATGTGGGCCTAGGGTGACCAAGTTGGTATACCACATAGGGCCCCTGTTAACTGCCCCGACGAGAGGCTTTACGACGCTGACATGAAAACCTTTCGCTTTTAGGCATGCCGAGACGGGTTTTCGTCGCAAAAAGTGGGTGTAGGAAAGTGCAATTTTTACTTTCCGGCCCCCATGAACGCAACCGATCTTTTCCAAGTGGGGTACCCGGTTATTTATCCTAAGGCCCCTTTACTAAAGGGATTTCAACGGCGCCCTTTTTATTTAGGAGCCAGGCAGTGGGATCATATAATAAAAAAAAGAAGAGCCGGGTTAGTTGCAAAGGGCGTCAACGGAAAGGGCCAAAAGGTCGTGCGGGAACGGTGGGGGAAAGGAAAAAAAAGGTAAGGATAGATAAAGCGAAGGGGGAAGAGTGAAAAAAAGGGGTGAAAGTGAAGGAAAAGAAAATGATGTGAAAGGAAGTTAGGATAGGTTTGTCCCCCCGAGGTAGTCCTGCACAGAAGCCTCCCTTTTAGTCGCTTTTACGACAAGCAGGGGTTTCTGTGGGCTTTTTAAACCCCTCCCGCGGGGGGGGGAAAAGGCAACTTCCCCGAAATTGAAAACCCACCCGAAAACCCTTTTAACGGGTTTTTTTCGGGCCGGTCCAGATTCAACGGTTCCCGAAGTCATTCGAAATTCAATTTTGCTTTCAAAGAATCGTTCGGGCAACAGAAAAAAGTTCGAAAACAATGCAAATGGTCAACAAAACAAATTTTCATTCAAATCAGAGGCCAAGTTTATATAAAAGGGCTCATGGCCAATGCATACGAACCCAAAAAATTTTTACAATTACTTCATGGGCGGCGAGGATTCCCGGAAGGCACTTTTCCAATCGCGTGAAAGACGTTGTGATTTAAAAAACCTTGATTGTTTTATGCCCGACGATCGTCAGCGAGCTGGATGCTTTTTGAAAGGCACAAAGAAATTTTTGAAAAAAATTCAAATCCCATGCACAAATTTACAAAGCGATAAAACACGCTATCGCATTAATCCTGTTAAAACACCAGGGAGAGATATCGTAGATTCAATGACCCCTTGTGATGACGTTGTGGAATCATGGTTTGGGGTGTAAGGTGACGAGAAATTGTGATTGTAGAAGAAATATAATTTCAGTTCATTGCTGTACACATGTTCATATGACCTTTTTCCAAATTTTGCTAATATTTGGAAGGGACAAGACGGTTTTTGTAAACATTTAAAAAAAAGGATCCGTATAGGACTTCTTTATTATGAATTTTTATATTTTCATTTAACAAAACAATTAAAATTTTGAACGTAAATTTAATTTTTAAAAATTTTTATGAAAAATATTATACAGGGCTGAAACAAAAAAGAAACGTTTTTCTCAAAGGATTATTATGCGTCGATTAATGATTAGAGCGGCCTGGGGCAACGCATTCTACGATGTCGTGGCTTTTTTCAAAAATTCTGGTCGACATGTACGCGAAGTTGAGGGGGAACGACTACGTACTTACGATAAATCAACTAAAAATGCGTGCGGAAGAGTACATTATTGCGGACGCTATCAACAAAAAACGCCCACGCACCGAAATTGGTAACCCTGTCTTTACCATCATCGTCTTTGGCAGTCCAGTCAAATTTCAAAAAATTTACAGGAGCTTGATTTCGTGCGCGAATTGGCGACATGTTTTTTTACACGTTACATGTAATCCAAAAAAGGCAGAGATTGCATTTTGCTATTTCCTGGCCCCAAAAAAACAATACTCGCCATGACATTACAGCACGGTGTTCAGACAAAAATTTAAGTTTTAATAAGTTTCATTACTAAATTAATGTATTCGGTCCCCCCGTTGTGGGGTATTCGGTTTAGTGGCAAAAAGGAGGGTTACCTCAGCCACATTTTGGTTTGGTTAATCGACAAAATCCCTCCTGAAAAAAATCGTGTATCATTTCTGGGAATTCCGATCCGTCCATTTACCCAAATGCTGTTTGATTTTGTTACAAAACTGACCTGGTCCAGTGGTACCCTTTTTGTTTTTCCCCCTTTGCATGGGGAGATGGAAAAGTACTAAAAATTTTCCCTAAAGTTTTATAATGTTCGGTCACAAAAAGTCGACGGATACCCAATATTCGTCTAAGAAAAACCCCTTTAAAGGCGGAAATATTTTTTAAAAAATTCAGCAACCCGCATTGATTTTGACAACGTTGGGTGGGCTTTTTGCCTCTGTGAGCAGAATACAATGATATTAAAGTTGAGTTCGCAGTTCTGTGAAAGAGCATCAAATACATTTGCAAGTCCCTAAGGCAGGTATGGCGTGTTTAGAGTGGAAAATTAATGTGAATGCTCTCCAGTGAATAAAACGATGAAAAACGCTCTCCAAAATTTGGTCGGTAATAGCTCCAATGAAGCTGCTTGGCGTTCTTTGGGTTTTTCCCAAATTATGAAAGGGATCCGCTTTTTTCGTTAGCCGCCATTTGAAAAAGGTCAGCGTGTATTTTCACGAACGAGACAGCGTTTTTTCGTGCATAAATCCACTAAAACTACACTCATGAAATTTTTTAATTGTTAATCGTGGGAGATTTTTGGGGCCTTTGCACAAACATTACTTATTCACAAGTACCACGCTATTTCCTGGATCAAACAAAACTGGAGCCCCGCAAGCGGGTCCCCCGTTGCTCATTTCAATTTATTTAAAAAAACGCCCTTTGGGGCGATTATTTCAGTCAATCAAGCACACGAGTGTTTTATCTTCACGGTTTATGGTTAAAGTTACTGGCCCATTTCATTTCAAGTACACGTAAAGTGAGGGGGAAAAATACCAACGTATAAAAAAAAGCTGCCTTCGCTGGCTTGCTGGGAAAACGACAACCAGTGGGGAAAGTGGCTTGTGAAGCTGCTTGATTTAAAAATGTACAGCAATACAATTCGTCTATATTCGCTATAGGTTGCTACTGTTTCCAGCCCGAGCACAGAATTGTGGGATAACCAAAGATTTAATGACTGATGATTATTGCATCAAATGTACCGGGGCCACATTAACATAAAAATTCAGCAACGCATGTCAATGAAGAAATTTATTGTATTTGGGATTTTGCTTGTCCCTTCCAAATTACCATCGTCTTTCGTATGAATTCGCCCAAATCGAACTGCATCTATTTAAAGAAAATGAAAAAGAATCGTGAACTGCAGTTTCAGTACGTAGAAATGGCAGCGATTGTTGCCGCAATTTTCCCCCCTAATGAAAGAGGAAAAAGAAAACCCTTTATGTCATTTTGCTCGCAGTTTCAGTGGACCAAAAGGGGGGTTCTTCTTTTTGGAGCACCCGGGTGGAAGGCAAAACATTCGTTATTTCGCATTTTTGTGAAATCGATCAAATAATGGCATCGCATTGGCCGTTGCATAAACGGGCATTGCCCGCAAAATTTTTGGTGGAGGAGAAAGTCATTCTATTTAAGCTGCCATAAATATTTAGATAACCCTGAGCAGTATAAACATTAAGAAAAAACGTCCCGGCCACCGGCTGAAAAGTGTTAAATTATCTCTGGGATGAATTACTATGGCACACAAACATTCGTTTTAGGGGTTTAACAGGACTTGAAAGATATTAAAAACACCGAAAAAAACTATTTGGCGGAACTCTGTTGGTCCTTTTAGGTGATTTCGGCAAAAACTTCCAGTATTCACGTTCAAAACGTGATGAGGTCAACGCTTGCTTTTAAAAAATTCTCCATTTTGGCGTATGTGAAAAAAATACGCTGAAAGTAAATATGCGGTTCAAATGCTTAAGATCCATCGCTGAAACATTTTCAAAACAATTCTTAGATTGGAGAGGGAAAAAAAATTTTTATAGATGAACCGGATACGTAAAAATTTCGACCCATTTGCACAATCGTGATTGAAGATACTCTCAGAACAATATTTCCCGTGTACAACAAGTCATAAATCATGAGTGGCTTGCAGGGAAAAGAGAATTTTGCGGCAAAAATGTAGCGTTGACAAAATTTAAAAACTGAAAATACAAAAGTTGGGTTTCCCGGGAAATTGGTACTTTTAAATCTTTGATCAGTTTGCGCGACAGCGAAGCAGTAAATTTTCCAAGGTTTTTTAACTCACTGGATTTTTCCGGCATGCCACGCATAATTTTCAATTAAAGGGTTTGGGTCTGCGATTATCTTGCTTTTAATTTGAACCCCCCCCCGGCTGTGAAAAGGTACGCGATTAGTCATTCAAAAAATTTAAAGAAAAACGTGATGAAGCCAGCTTTTTAAAGGGAAAATTTTCCGAGGGAAAATATATTAATACCACGGTTTTCTATTATCCCTTTCCAGATGTGCCAATTCAATTCAAACGTATCAGTTTCGTTTTGTTTGGGGATTTGCAATGACTATCAACAAATCCCAAAGGTTTAAAAACCGATGTTCATTTTTTGGCTTAGTTTTAGAACACCAAGTTTTCACACGGAAATTAAAAGTGGCATGCCTCCGGGGTGGGTAAAACCACCCGTTTGTTTGTGTTGGGCCAAAAGATGGCCCTAAAAAAAAAATTTATTTTTTCAGTTTATAGTTTAAAGGAGATTGAATTGTGTGTTAGTGTTACTGTCGAAATTTGTTTAATTATTGATATTTTTAATTTTTAAGGGAAAAAAATTTTTTTTTAATTTTTAAAAAATAAGTTTGCCTTTTGTTTTTTATTTTCCCTCATCGTTCACACCCGCCCCATCCCCTTTTTCAGCATTTTACCACTTTTCTTACACATTTTCCCTAAGTAAGCTATTTTTTGTTTAAAATTAGAAATTACTTTTAAAAAAATTATTTTATGGCAAAAAAACGTTTGCCGGGTCAGCTAGTTAAAATAATATACTTTTTTATATATATGAAATTTCTTTAATATTGTGGGGGTTTTTTTTTGTTTCTATTAGTTACCCTGAAATTTTGGGTATATTGCCCCCGTGTCGTCTTTTAAACAGGGGTTAAAAAGGTATTTGGGCGGGACTGATATGTGTTTGTATGGAGCCATTTTTGGTTTTTAAATTTTATTTTTAAGAGTCATGTAAATTTTCTTGGGATGATGTTTTTTACAAAATTTTTCCCCTCCTTTTTTAAACTTTGGTCAATTTTGTTTTAAAAGTAAAAATTTTTATGTATTAACGCCCTTCCGTTTTATCCCGGGGGAAAAATTAAAATTTTTTATTGAAGTTATGTTTTTTTAAAGGGTTTCTTATTTCGGACCCCCTTTTTTTTAAAATTATCTTTTTAAATATTTATGTTTAACTTCAAATTTTCAACTTTATAAATAAAAAAATATTACTAAATTTGTAATTTTTATTTATTTTATCATCCATGTTTTATTTAAAAAATAACCCAAAATACTGTTATTCTTTTGGGAAGCCCTTTAAAACCTTTTTATCACGCTTCCAAATTAGTTAAAGGGGTTTCCCCCCCAAAAGCTTTCAGATTTCCGTTGAAGGGGCCGGTTTTTTTTTCAAGCTCATGGTCGTTTTTTTGCCAAAAAAAATTTCTTATAGAACAGGGTAAAGCTTGACGACTTATAAAATTTCTCCAGTTTTTACCCTTTGCTCCCCAAAGTGGCCCCAATTAATCTTTTTAAAAACCCTTTTTTTTTCGCAGTATGCCCGGCAAAGTAGTAGACTGCAAAATTTTTTTAAGTGTTGTGTCTTTTTTTTGGATAATATTTTCCCCAATTTTTTCGGGAAATACAAAAAAAATTTTTAATTTATACTATTTCCCCTTAGTTTAAAAATTTTTTTTAAAATCCATATTGTTTTGAAACCCCTTAGCCCCTAAAATTAGGGGGCCCCCCAAATTACGAAAAAAAAATTATTTCAAATGTTTTTTAAAAAATGTAAATAAAAAAGGGGGAAAGTGAGCAGTGTGGTTACGGGTTTTGACAAGGCGGGGTTTTCCCAAAATTACGCCCCCAAAGCCCCCGTGCAGAAAACTTAATCCTAGATGGGGAAAAAAAACTACGGTTCCCCCCCCTTCAAAGTATAAAAATTTTATATAGATAATTTTTAAAGTTGAAAAAAAAAAAAAATTTGCCGGGGATAGTGTACTTTCCTAAACCTAGGGATAAAATGGCTTAAAAATAGTTTTTAAAAAAATAGAAAGTTTTTTAAAATTATATCCCAAATTTTAAAAAAAGGCATATATTTAAAAGGGAAATTTTAAAAACCCCTTGGGTTACGCATAGAAAACCAATAAAACAGAAATTTGACCCCCTTTTCCCAATTCGTAAAAATTTGCGAAATATTACTTAAGCCCGGGTTAATTTGTTCACCCCCAAAAATTTTACCTTTCCCAAATGTTTGGGGGTTAAAAAAAATTTATTTTCAATAAAAACAGATAGTAGGAAAAATTTTTTAAAAATATATTCTATATGCTCCCCCATTTTCCCCCGAATTTATAATTCCCTTTTAAAAAATCTAAAGTTTAATCACGGTGAAAAAAAAAACCAACCATACATTTTTCAATTTTAAATTAGCGAAAAGAGCGAAAGTCCAAAATTTATATGCAGTTTTCATATCGAATATGGGGGATATAATAAATCGATTTTTTCCAAAAAGGGGGAAATATTTCATCCCAAAATTAAATGTTTTTTTTAAAAACCCCCATAGGAGTTTTACGAAAACAAAGTTAATTAAATTGGTCAAATTAATACAAAGCATAATGCCAAGCATAAATAAATTTGAATATTTCTATATAATTTTTATTAATGAACCCCTCAAAAGGGAAAACATTCCCCAAAAATTTTTTTTGTAAAAATCAAATTTCACAATTTAAAGTATTTCAAAGTTGATTCAATTTTTTAAAAAATGCCAACCAAAACGCAAAACTTTTACTAATTTAAATAATACGATTAAAATTATTTTAAATTTCCCCCAAAAAAAAACCCTTACCCAAATTAAATGTAAAATATAATTCACAAGTTAAGCAGTTCAAATTTAAATTTAAAAATTTTTAAAATCCCAAAAAGCAAAAGGGCAAAAACTTTTACTAACTTTGAATATTCTGAAAAAGTTTTTTTAATAAAACTCCCCAAAATTTAAAAATCTTTAAAAAATTTAAAATTGTAAAAATACAAACCCCAATTTAAGTAGTTCAAATTTTAATTCATGTTCTGGGAAAAACGAAGAAAAATTTACTAAAACTTCTAATTTATAAAAAAAAAAAGGGCCCCCAAAAGAGAATTTTGAAAAAATTAAAAAAATTTAAATTTTACGCCAAAATAAAGGGGATTTCTCCTTACATTTTAAATAAGTCCTTAAAACCCTCGGTTGTTTTTACTACTTCCAGGTCAAGTCCAAGGGTGAGTTTTTTTTTTATGGG
Organism: Timema cristinae; assembly: GCA_039000515.1. NCBI lineage: Eukaryota > Metazoa > Arthropoda > Insecta > Phasmatodea > Timematidae > Timema > Timema cristinae. The sequence continues at coordinate 35,034 of JBCFYV010001478.1, read as the reverse complement.
AGGGGTTTTTATACGTGCACAAAAACTCGTTGGGATACAGGTGGAAGGGGGGATAAAAGAGTTTAACACAGGGGGGGGGGGGGGGGGGACGTGCGGGGAAACGATAAGTCTTTTTTAAATTCTCGAAAAGGGGACTGGGGTTTTTACTGGCCCCTTTTTCAATGGAAATCTCTTTCTTCTCAGGGTTTCTTTGGGGTTTGGCTTTGGGCATGGCGGCGCGTTCTAGCGGGCAAATTTGTTTTTCCCCGGGTTTCGGAGGCTGGCATTTGTTCGGGGCCCGTTAAGGGGCCGACGTTTTGGGTTATTAGTTCTTTTCATAGCCTGGACGGTGAGTTTGGTTAAGTTAGTTTTTGATGATTTCCCCCTTTTTATTTAAACTTGTAGCTTAAATTGTTTCAGTTTTTTTATTGAACATTGCCATTTCCAATTTTAACTTAGCTAAAAATATTTTCAAGAAATTTCCCTTTTTCAATATTACCTAAAATTTTTTTCCCAGTTGGATTTAAAGAGGGAAATGTGGGTTTTTTCCCAAAAAGCTGTGGTCGTTGATAATCCCACTTTTCCCCTTTAAAAGCACAGCCCCCCATTGTCAAATTTTGTTGATATTTGTGGCTAATATTGACTCCCATAGAAATTTAATTATTTCTTCTTTTAGAAATTAAATTTTTAATAATTTTTTTTAAATTAATAATTTTGAAAAAACTTCCCTTAGTTTTAATTCTATAATAATATATTTCTGTCCCTTTCTGTTATTTTTAAAGTATTCCCCAAAAAGGTAGCTTTCCTTTTTTGCCCTTTTTATATTTTACTTTTTAAAATTTTAAAATTTTTTACTTACTGAAATTTTCATTTTTTTTTTATATTTTTTTTGGGCTTTTAACTGGCGGGATCTGTTTTTAAGGGAAAGGGACTTGTACGTTTTCCCATAACATGAATCCCCAAACCTTCCCGGGCCCCTTTTTAATAGGTTTTTTTAAAAATTGTTTTTTCCCACAAATTTTTTTTAAATTTGAAAATTAAAAAGAAATATTTTGGGCCCATCCCTTTATTTTTTCTTTTTTCTTTAGCAAGTTTATTCCGTTTAAAATAAATTAGCACTTAGATCACAAAAAATCTTTTTTTGAAAGGGCAATTTTTTTTTTCAATACTTTGGGACAAAATTCCTGAAATGTTTTTTGGGGGGTTTCGTCCTGATTTTTTTTTTTCAAGGGAAAATGTTTTTTTCTCTTTCTTCACTGTTCTTTTGCAATAGTTTTAAAAGTTTTAAGGTTTCTTTTCATATTCCCCTTCACAGTTTCCCGATTGAGGGGATAAACAATCTAACATCCCTAATTTATGTTGTGGGTTTAAAGGTTTAAATTGTCAGATTTCTATAATAACTAAAATGGGGCCCCTTGTATTCCCGGGAAAAAAAAATTTTTCTAAGGGATCTTTTTTGAAGTCTTGAAGTAAGGGGGGTTTTTAAATTCCACCCCGGGTTGGAGGTTTTCTAGACTGTTTTAATACTAAATAAATTTAAAGCAAAAGTTATGAAATGGGGGGTGAATTTTTTTTTCATCTGCAAGTTTCCCCCGGCTAACCCCAAACGATCCCCGTTTTTTAAATTTCTCTTCAAATTTAAATTGTTCGTTTCCGAAGAGGTTTTTATGTGGATTTTGGTTTTGTTGGGATCTTTTTAAAATTATCAAAAAAAATCTTTTAAATTTTTTGAAAAAAATTGGCGGGTTGTTTAAAATTTATTCTTTTTTTTATACAGTCTTTTGGGGAAAAATGTGTTTAAGGGGCAGAATAAACGGAGTGGAAAAATTTTTTCCCATTTCAATTTAACTTTTCTTTTTTGTCAAATGGCCCAGGTTTTAAAAACATGTTTTTCACTATTTTGGGAGCTGCCCTGATGTCTTTGATAAGCTTTTGGGTGCCCCCGGGCGGTTTGGGGGAAAGGGGGTCAGACTTTATTTGGCGGCCGGGGTTCAACCCTCGGCCCCGGGACAGTTTTAATGTTACCAAAACCCTTTCCCTTTACCGGGGACAAGACTTTTGTTAAAAGGGGGAAATGCCGGCCTCCCACCGTGTTCGGATTCAACTTTTAAAATTTTAGGTCCTTCATTTATTTTAAACCAATAAACCCTACCATTTAACTTTTCTTTAATTTGCGTATTACCCAAAAGGGTGTAAAAAGCGGTGCAAATTTTAAAAATTTAATTAATAAAATTTTAATTTAAATAAAAAGGATAAGTTTACTTATTGAAAAATTTTTTTAAAAGCCCCCCTGTTATATTTCTTTTAAATCAAGAAATCTGTAGTTAAAAGGATTTTTCTTATACTTTTAAAAAAGTTGGGTTTAGAAAAAAATTTTTAAAATGTTGTGTTTTTAAAGAAAAAAATGGGGTGTTCCCCAAAACTCACGCCGAGGTTTTCGTTTTTTTTTGTTTTGGGAATACTGGTCACAAACTGTAGCTCTTACTTTAAAACCAAATAAAGAAAAATTCAATTTAAACGTTTTCTTGGGCCGTGATAGAAAGTTTTCCCAAATTGAAGGTTCCAGGAGAAATTTTAAACCCCCCAATCCCAAAAAGAAAAGAGTTCCCGTTGAAGAAAACTTACTCCTCCTAACTGGCCAAAAACCCTTGTCCTGCCTTTTCGGGTTCATTTGTGAATTATATTTGGGAGCCACTTTTTGTTAGTCATTTCATCAAATAATAAAAAAAATTCCCTTTCTCGTACGTTGACATGCATTTCACTTTTTTTTTGTTTTTCCCTTTAACTTCCTTAAAATTTCCCGGGCCCAATGTTAATCTTTACTAAACACCCTTTCGTACAGTTTTCTCACTAGGAAATTTTTAAACCCCTTGATTCACCCAAAGATGTGTAAAAAGAAGGGGTTTTGGTAAAATGTCTAAATAGCAAAAATATCTTCTCTTTTTTCCCATAGTATGCAGCTTTTGGGGTTTTTGAGCTGCTTTTTTAATTTAATTTTGTAGGGTACCCCCGACACATGTTGTTTAAATCAATAATGTTTTTTTTTGGTGACGGTAAAAATGTAATTAGCTTCTCTTTCCTAAAGGGAAGAAATGTTTTTTCCCTGTAAGTTACCCCCTAAGATTTATTTTTTGGGGGTTGTTTCGTCCCTTGAAATGTTTCACTATTATGACAGCAGGGGAAACAAACTTTTTTGTGAGATAAAAGGGACGTTTTATTTTTGGGGGGGAGCTAATGGTTCCCCTCTCAGTGCTCTAAAAAAATTATTTTCTGTGTTAATTCTCTTAGTGGTTGTAGAGCAAATTTCTCCTGGAGTTGGTGGTTTTTCCCCATTATGAAAGTTTTAAATACTTTGTTTCGGGAGGAACACTATTTTTCATGCGGTTCATACAAAAGGGGTGTTGAAAATAATTCAAAGACTTTTTTAAATTCTTTTTTAAATGTCCCCGGGGAAAATTGTTTTAAAGACAACAACTTTTTTTGGGGGAAGTTGTTTATCTTTTTAGTTTTTGGAGGCCTAAATTACCAGAGTGTGGGCCCCCAATTTTGACACTTAAAAAGAGTTGATAAAAATTGATACCCTTAATAAGCTTGTGATCAAACCCCAAACTTTAACCCCACACAAATAACGAAACGAGTAAGACAAGGGGATTTACCCCTTTTTTATTTCGAAAATAACATGATACACCCCAATGAGGTAGGGGCCCAACATAAGATTTTAAAGCACAAAGCGAGGATTTAACCAGGGGGGGAAACAAGGGTTGCCGAAAAAGGCCAGATGGGATATTATTATTTTTGTTTTAAAGGGCCCATCGCACATTAGGTCATTAGGGCCTTGAAAAATATTAAAAACTAAAAAAAACCCCCCATGGGGAAAAGAGAAAAAAACTTTCCCCCCTTTCTGGGGACAAAAAATTGGGAAATGTAAATGGACTATTGGTATAAATTAAGTGAAAAACCCCTGCAAAAAAAAAAACCACAAGTGAAACACCCCAATAAAAAACCCAAAAAAAAAATATTATTATAACACCCTTTAAAAAAACAAAACATGTTAAAATGATAACCACTAAAAGACAAAACAACATGTTAAATTGTAATAAAATGTTTAAAAAAATCTAAAGGGAGATAAAATCCAAAAAGAGCCCCTTTATAAAAGTGACTCAAATGGCATTTTAAAAAGATCCGCCTGGGGTTTTTTAAAACGGGAAGGTTTAAAAAAATAAAATCCATCCCCCTATCGCCCTAATAAAAAAACGTTTAAATCCCCTTAAATCAAGAGCCCGGGATAGGGGTTTTTTGCAACCCTCCAAACCCAAAAAGTGTTTTTCAATAAGGGGGGGTATTTACAAAAATCACACACTGGGGGGGGATCCCTTTAGTTTAAAAAACTAGGGGCAAAGAAATATGCCCCCACGGGGAGTCCCCGTTTTCCCATGACCTCCTCTCTTCTAGGGCTTTTTATAGAAGGGGGCCATCGGACCCCACCGTCCCTGATGGAAAGCAGCTTGTTTTTTGAGCAGGGGTCCCAGACCCACTGGGTCGTGCCCGGTGCGTAAGACTCCACGCCCAAAAATTAAACCCCCTTTTGAACTAAAAAAAATGCACCCCGACTCGCCTCCGGGGGCAGGGGTGCTTTCCCCCCCTTGGTGCTGGTCCGCCGTTCATTTTCCTGGAAGACCAGCGGGGGCCAGGGAATTTCCGCAAAAGGGGAAACCGGGGGGGATTAATGAATCAATTTTAAAAAATTTTCTCATTTTATCATCTGCACGAGGGTGATTCCGGGTAGAGAGTGGACTTTCCAACAGAGCAATCATGAAATCCGTGCAGGTTTAGGGCAGAACGGGTGATACTTCGGTAAAAAAAACACAAAAATTTAAAAAAGGTATAATTTTAGGCCGTTAAAAAAAACTTGGGTTTTTTTAGGTAAAAACCCAAAATTTAAAAATTTTTTCCCTTCCCCAACAAAAGGGCCCTTTCCCCCCGGGGGTCCCGTTTGAGCCGTCAGTGTTGATTCCCCTCGAATCCGTGAAAGCGAGTGGAGAGGAGGTCATTAAAAGGGCCCCCCCTCCCTTTTACAAAGTTTGGGGTTTGGGCGCTTTAGGGGGAAATTGGGGAAGTTTAAAAAAAGGCCCCCTTTAGGGTAGGCGTTTTCTTCCCGGGTGAAAAACACGACCTGGGGTGTGGGGGAAGCCTTTGAACCAAAAATATCCCCCAAAGTGTGAAAACCGAAGCCCTCCTTTTATCCCACCCCTTGCCCCCTACCCCCATTTGGTTTCATACAAGAACCGGGGTTTTTTGGGGATGTGAAAACAGGGGCGTTTGGGGAAAAAATGTGCGCCATGCAATGAAGTTTTTGACCCGTAAAAGCTTGGGGATAGGGACCCGGTAAAATTAGAGGCGGCCCCCCATCGGCGTCGGCCCCAAAAATGCTGACGAATGGGGCTGGTACAAGGCACCTTGCCCGGCGAAATGCCCCAAAGGGGGAAAACTATCTAGCATCTTTTTAAAAGGCCCAGGGGCTAGCCCCGAGCCAATAAAAAAAGCTCCCCCTAATCTAGTTTAGTCTGACCAGGGCCCCCATACAGGCCGCATTTAAGGGGTTTTTTCCCCATAGCACCCCCGGACCGGCCGTAAACCCCTTTGGCAAAACATTTCCCTTTTAAAACCTTTTGCTTTTAGGTCTTTTATTGGGGGATTCCCAAATTGTTTAAAATCGAATAAAAAATCCGGGGTCCTTACGGGCTCGGGCAGGTAAAAAACGTTTTTTCATTTAAATATTGGGGGGGGGCTGTATTCCCCGAATCTTGGAAGTGGAAAGACCCTCGTTTTTTGGTACAGAGAAGCGAAAGCCATTACGCGATGCCCCAAATACCAAAGATTTTTAACACTCGTGGTACTGTCGTTCAGCCCCGTGGAGACTTGTGAGCCCGCAATAAATTTTCGTTGTCATCACAAGAGGCATGAAAAGAACGGGGGGAGCGGGACGTTTTCCCCAATTCCCATTTTATTTGCGATAGCGAACCAAAGTACAGCTCAGTTTTTTTTTTTCCCGAGGACTCCTTTTTTTTGAATAAAAACTTTGGATAAAGTTTTTTTTTAAAACCCTTTCCCGAAAGTTTTCCAATTTCCCACATTAAAAAATTTGATAAAAGAAGGAAGGGGTTTTCCTTTGAAACCCCCCAATTAAAAAGGGGTTTTAAATGGGCCCTACCCCCAGGTGGTTTTCCCTACGCTTTCTCCAGAAACGAAAAAGCCGCCAAGAGGTTTCTGTTTATGGAGGAAAGCGTAACGAGCTGCGGGCTCAAAGGCGAACAAAAGGGGATCCACCTTTTGGGTCGGTTCGGGGGAAAGCCACCCTTTTCATTTTGGATAGTTGATTGCGGGGGTTTGATTCCATTTAAAAATTTTTTTTTGGTTTATTTTTTAATATTTTGCATACAAACCCAGTTAAGGCATCGGTCTATAACTTGTTGGGCTTTTTACCCCCTTTCCCCCTTTTTTATATTGGGATAAAGGGGGTTTCTTGGGCCTCCAAGTGTTGGGGGAAATTTTCGAGATTCCCCAAAAACCCAAATTTTTAGAGGTTAAGGGGGAAAAGCCCCTCCGAGGGGACAGTTTGGGGCAAAAATTTCGTAATTGGGGTTTTCATCGGGGCCCCCAAATTGTATTGCCCGCCCGGGACCCCGGGCTAGGTAAATTTCTTTTGTAAAAAGGGGGTTATAAAACCCCCCCCCGAATTTGGCCCAAAAACAATAGTAAGGGCCCCCATGCTGCGCTTCGTTTAGAGTAGCTCGCCCGTGCTGAAATTTGCGGCGAACATCGGGGCCCCCTACATTTGGGGACCTCCTTTTGGGGGGGGCAAGTGAACCCTTAGACATGAGGGGGGTTATTATAAAAGGTATTTTTGGGTAATACGTACTTTACGAATGTGATCCCCAAAAATTGGTTGTGGGGTTGGGAAAAAGTAAGGGTTTAAATAAACTGTCTCCCCGACTCTCTTTTTGCTTTTTTCGAATATACGGCGAGCTTAGCACGTAGAATCCGGAATGACCCAGATTTCCCAAGTAGGGCGTCGATTTAAAATTAGCAGGGCCCCTTCGGGGGGGGTTTGAAAAAAGCAAGGGCCCGGGACTCCCCGTTCCACCGGGAACAGGGGGTTGGGCGGGTTTGGCGAAAAAAATTTAGGAGGGATGCCCTGGCCCCCTTGATGGGCCCTTTGAAGTGAAATTTTCCGCCTTAACATCGACGTCGGGAGAAAGGGGGGTTTTGTCGAAAACGGCGAGCTCGCCGGGGTTTTCCCGGGTTTGCCGTTTTAAAAAAAACCCCTTTGGGGTAAAACCCTGCGGGACCCCCCCGGGGGATCCTTGGGGGTTTTTTGAAAGCGAAAATGGGAAAGTTGATCGCTTTACCAAAAGGTCCGAGTGAACCCCCCAAAGGGGAGTGGCAGCAAACCCGGGGCTACATTGGAAAGGTTCCCATGGCAGAGGATACCCATTAAAGGTGGGGGGAAGTGTTTTCTGGGGCCCGGTTTTTCTTTTAAAACCCCGGGTTTCCCCAGCAAGAAAATCCCCTCCATCCCCCCCGCGGGCGTCTGTTTAAATTTTTAGACCCACACCCGGTTATGGCGTTAAAATCCCCCAAGGAGATATTTTTGGGGGTGGGGAATTTTTATAAAGAGGGCCCCTTTGGTTTTCCCCTTTTGGGAAAAACCCTTCACCTGGTGGGGGTGTGAGCTTTCAGGTTTCCCCCAAGGAAGGGAGACTTGACAGCGATCATTGGAGCTGAAACAAATTAAAATTTTTGATTTTGTCTTGTGCGAAATACCCCACCTCCCTACCCCGATAAAGAAAAGGTTTCGGTACGTACACTGTACCCCGAAATGGGTTGTCATTTTTGGGGGAAGGGGTCCCCCGCAAACAAAAGATGGAAGGTGCGGGGAAGAAATTTTGTTTTTTTCCCTCTAAGGATAAAACCCCCCCAAAAATTCCCCTTTTTGTAGCGACTAAGTTATTGTATAAATTTAGTTATCCTCGAATCCAATTACTTCCTTTAAAATAAAAATTTTGGGCCCTTTTTGGCCCCTTTCCCCTTTCCCAGTCTCCCCCGTCCCCTTTCAGGGAGGTTCGGTTTTTTTTGGGAGGGATTGGGGCCGGTTTTTTTTTCAAAGGCTTTAAAGGGCTTGACGCTTTTTTAATTAAAATTTTTTTTGGCGGTTTCGTGGTCGTTCTTAAAGGGGACCGGGGGGGACTGCCTTAGCGGCCCCACCGTTTGCAACTCGCCCCCCCCCAGAACCCGAGGGGGGTGCGAGGGCCCCAAAACGGCCCCCTTTTTTAGTACCCCGGGGGGGCCCGGGGGGTTTCCCCGAGGCGGGCCCGGGGGTTTTCCCCGAGGTGGGGGGGATTTCCCCCAGGTGGGCCGGGGGGTTTCCCGAGGGGGGCCGGGGGGGTTCCCCGGGGGGGGTTTTGGGGGTTTCCCCCCGGGGGTCTCCCCGGGAATAGGTGGGGGGACGGCCTTTTTTGGGGTTTGGCCCCCTTTAAAAAATTTTTTGGGGGCACAGAAGTTGGGCGGGTCAAATAAGTGTCTCAAAAGAGCCCAATCCCCGGGGCGCGTTGGTCCTTGAAAATTTAAAATGCGCAATGGCAGTTTTGGCGTTTAATTTTGACGCAATCCCGGTTTGAATTTTTAAAAACCCGGAGCTTGCTTGTGTTTCCTTGGTGCGGGCATATGAGTTTCTTTCTTTTGTACCCCCCGGATTTCTTCTTACCTTCCATTTAGGACGGGCCCGGGACCGGCCCCAAAAAGGGGGGCTTATTGACGGATTTAGGAGACTGCAGGTTTTTTTTATGAGCCCCCTTTCCCACAATCCCCGGTTGGGGTTAAACGGTCGCAGCTTCTTATCCCCAAATTTCCCCGGGACTGAAAACCCCGGGGGTTAGGGACTTTCGCCGGACCCGAAAAGTGGAGCCGCCGGCCTCCTTTGGGGGGTGGAGTCGCAAATGTTGGTTATTTTCCCTCTTCTTTTTTTGCCCTTTTTTTTGTCAATACGGCCTTGGTGACATGTGGGGGGAAATTTCCTCACAGATCCCTCAATGCTTCGCGTCAGGTAAAACAAAGGACCCTCCCTTCAAAAAATTGAGGAACCTTGGGGTCACCTTTTCCCCGTTATTGCCGTATTACTCAAGGGATTTCGGAGACCCAAATTTTAGGATTTGTGTCGGTATAGTTGAATCATAATGTTTCCATCACGCAGTTTTCCTTTTTTAAAAAGTCAGATTTTGTGCTCCTTTTTTTACTTTTCAGGATAGATGGGCTGACAGTTTCGAAAAGACTTTCTTCAATCGAGACCACCGGGCGGGGGGGGCCTCCCCCTTCCTGGCTTTTTTTTCAAACAGGGCTGGGCGGCCTTCCGTTTCCCCCTTTTCATTTAATGGCCCCCTGAGGGGCCCGGGGAGTGAGATGCCCGCGGAATTGGCTCGGGCCCGCGGACGTAAGGGGTAGCTTGACAATAAATATTATGAGTGGGGGCAACCTGCAAAATACCGGATCGTGACCCAGGTTGTCCGTTGCTTTTTCCTATAGGGCCCCTTTAAATCTTCCGACGGAGGCTAACGGGGGCTAGCAAATTTTATTGGGCTCCGGAAAAAGGGGCCCCCAGCAAATGATGCGGGGAAATGTAATTTTTCGCCCGGGGGCCCATGAATGCAAAAGGTCTTTTTAAGGTGGGACCCCGGGGTTTCATCCAAGGCCCCCTTTACCAAAAATATTAAACGGGCATTTTTTTGGGAGCTAAGGCGTGGATCCAATAATAAAAAAAAAGAGGGGGTTTGTTTCCAAGGGCAAAGGAAAAAAGGCCAAAGGCCCCTTTTGCGGGAAAGGTGGGGGAAAAAGGAAAAAAAAAGAAGGATAATAACGAAGGGGGGAGTGAAAAAAGGGGGGAAAGTAAGGAAAAGAAAAAAAATGTGAAAGGAAAATATGGTAGGTTTTTTTTCCCACGGGACGTCCTGCACAGAAGCCTCCCCTTTTGTCGCCTTTTACGACAAGCGGGGGTTAAATGCGGGACTATTCTAAACCCCGTCCCCGCAGGGGGTGGATGGGCACTAAAATTTTAAAAAAGACAACAGGCGACCCCTTATTCTTGGGACGTCCCAGAATGGCGTCATGGCAATAAAATCTAATAAGAGAGCAAACACTCCCAAAATCTAAAATTTGGTGAGTTAAGAGCTCAAGTACCCAACCTAAAAAAACGCTAGAGGATTAATATAATACCTGACAAAATATAAAGTTCAAAGTCAAGTAAGAATCCTAAATTTTTTTAATTACAAACGGAGCGCCCCTCCGTGGATATGGGTTTACTGGGTGTCCCCACATTTAATAACCCATAAAAAATAGACATAACAAAAGAGACTACAATAAACTATCCTAACTTTAAAAAACCAACAAAGTGTCCGTACAAAAATTTTTAATCTCCCCCGCCGACTCGCGGTCCCACATTTAACTAACTCGAAAAGAAAACAAGGCAGTAAAAATAAATTTTCTACCCTTATAAATAGGTCCTGGTGGCAAGAAATAAATTTAACGTAACGTAGTTTTCCCAGATTAGATACAAAAAATCCCCTAAACATTCCATGATGCGGAAATTGAAGTACAAAAAAATAAATGGAGAAAAAAAGTTATCCCCAAGTAACATTGCCTTATGGGCAAGGATCAAATATATGATCATAGCAATTATATATTAATCATAGCTATTTTATAAATATAATGAAGTCCCGAGACATTGAATTTTTGAAGATAGATGTTTTAAAGCCAAAGTGAATTTAGAAATAGTGACTAGCCTACATTATAGTTAGGCTATTTACCTGTAAGCCCAGAGTGTAATGTGTAACTCTACTCTGGGCTCCGACCATTATATACCCTACGGTAATGTGTTCTCAGTGCGCGGAGTAAAGGGGGGGGGGGGTTTCCAGAACACTCTCGAGAGCCTACGAGCATCGGCCACAAGCACAAATACAGTCCATAGAAGTTTTAAAATGCGCCTGGCAGCTCGCACTCATCGACGTTCGCTTGTCTGTTTTGTTCCCTTGGAAGAATGGGGGGGGGGGGGGGGGGGGGTGGCTCTCCCAACACGGCCAGCAGCGAGCCTTGAACTCGGGCTCAGTTGAATGTGGATTTTGTAGTGGAGTGCATCTACGGGTTTATTGTAGACGAGTCGGAACGAGTCAACTGGGGCTGGCTAGGTGAGTGATATAACTTCTTCTATGTCATGGTTTGTTAACAAGGTTACAAGCTCATATTTTATATACAACTGAATGTTGGTCAAGATGATATAAATTACGCCTGGACAATTTTTTTTTATCATAAACCTGATTTATTTTGTTTAATCATTTTTGTTATATATATATATATGGGAGCCGGGGCTGGTTGTAACAGTGACAATATTGCCGCCATTATTCGTTTGAGTGACTTGTGCAGTTTGGTCACAATAGCACTGGTGAAAGCTTTCAGTTTGAATTGTGACTATGAGAATCGGATGTCTGTACGTGCATCAAGAGAAAAACGATAATTTTTCTATAAGGTAAGAAAATATTGTTCAATAGATTTTTACCACTATTCTCAGTAATTTATATTGTTTTGTAATATTTTTTCAACACCACAATTCTCTGTAGTTTAATATGGTTAGCCCACATAAACTAATAATTCATTTAATGGCGTCATGTTGGGTAGGTTGTAACACCAAGTTTTGTCTTTACAACCAACCCTGTTTTCTGTTACAACCCGCCCCGCTTGTTTTGTTTAGATATTTCGAATGCTATTAGTGTCCTATGAAATTTTACCATAAACATTTATATAATCACATTTAATACTACTTCCAAGTATAAAAAATACTGGTGATTTTTTTTTTCACTCCATTTCCGTTTAGCTACTAAAGAGTTATGAATAAAATATAAAAATTTAGAATGTAATTTTAGATGCGGAACTACAAGAGGAAGTCTGATCGGGGTAACACTAATGTTGATGTGTTGGAAAAAAGCAACTCAGCTTATGAGAGAGGTAACATCCATCAGACAATCTGCAAAAAGTTACAACATCTGCAATGTGACCCTTAAAAGATACATCACAAGAAAAAATAAACGTAAGCTGTGAAACTATACAATATAATTATATCATATTTATAAATCAACTATATTCGACTAAATCCCTCATTCTAATTTGGAGTTATTTTTTTTACTGGTGGAAATTTGAATTCTGAATACAAAGAAAAATCTAAGTCAAGCTTAAGAATAATGAAGGTGAAAATGATTAACCATAATTAATTTGTTAATTTTATTTTTATAATATTTATAAGATATTAATTTCCCTAAATGTGCACCGGGGGGGTGCACAACGGTTGGGTTAATACTAATGATGGAAACAAGAGAAGGTTGGAGTTAATGCAATTTAATGATATAATATACAAGAACAAAGGACATATAAGCATATTGCACTTAATTTCAACAAGTACTTTGTCATATATAACTTACAATGATAAGTGGCAGCGTTGCCTAAGCCTAGACCAATGGGGGCGTGATGCGTCCCGATAACAACGCAGACTACAAGCTACGTAATAAACAATACTATAAACTAGGTAAGTTGGCCGCGTAGGCAAGATTAGTTCGTACATCAGGCAAGTCTAGTTCTGTTATAATAGAGAGCCCTGCACAACAGCTACAACCTTTACACAGGGTAAAAACAACGTACTTGAATATACAACACATACGGGATAGTCCTGGAAGGGACGCGTCCCACTGGTTGAGCACCTGAAGGGTGACCAGTACAACCTTGCTTAAATAAGAAACTAATGACTGCCGCAACCGCGCCCAAGGGGCAAAGGCGGCTCACGTCCAGTGTACTCTTAAGAGAGTTACAAAATTTAATCTAAGAATCAACCACGGGCCAATCATGGATAGAACATGCGACCCATTGGTTAACTACCCAACTCAAATATAGGCCATGACTTGTAAACCCAATTAGGCATGAATCTGCGGCCTCCATATAACAAGAACTATCGCCTGCCCTGGCAAGCTACCACAATAAGGCACCTATGGTCACATAGTACGTGCCGTGGGATTAACATCCCAACGTGAGCCTGGCCATTAAGGACCAGTCTCTAGGGCGCGAGAGGCGCGCTACACCGCAAGTGTATTAGTACCTTACTTTCCTAATAAGGGAGAGTCTACTCTCAGCCTATCCTATATAACTAGTCATACAATGATATCATAACCGCGTCTCAGAATAGACACGTAATATTCCTCATCTCTACTCTAATGATTAATTATACTAACTATCCTGCGAGGAAATAGACTAAACCTAACAGTTGAGTTTTAAACTTGGAGTTTACTCGAGAGATCAAGCCCTTGAATTAGGTTGGCCCTGCGACTTCCTTCTGTCCAAGGACCCATTTCCCTTGACCGCAGGTCCGATGTAGATTATGTAGATTACGTAGACCAGATGTAAACGCGTGGGCCTGTTAGCGTGGTGGAGGTTTCCCATCGTCTCCTGACGTGTTCTGCCATTCTTCAAGCAAGCAGGCGAATATATAGTTGGCAGAGCCCACGTGGTGAATTGGTGCGTAGGAAGGGAAGGGGGATCTTCCCTGAGCTTCTAGGAGGCTAAGGGGGATCTTCCCGAAGCTTCTAGATGGTCGAGGCAACGCTGGTCGTAGTCCACATGAAGCAGTCAGTCGGTTTGAAATCGTGGTCGAAAGCGGAGCTCTCCTCGCTTTCTTTCTGTGTTGTGTTAATAGCTGGGGCACCGAACTCTGAGGTTGACTCGGCGCAATAGGTATGTAAACAGAGACATATATTATGGGCGAGGCATTTAACATTAGTTTTGTTATTACTTTTGATAATATGCAGGCACTAACAGAATATACGTTCTTTTTCATTCGCTACTTTTGAACGGGGCTAAAACAGTTTAGCCCGTTACAAATGTAATTTGCAGTTTTCTCCTAATTAACTAACGAAACTTGTACTGACTGTGTCTTGTTTCAGGAGCAAAGGAACCTAGGCCTGATCCTCAAGTGGACTGGAAGCCTCTGGCTGGATATTATGGAAATAGACAGGTTTTCACTCCAATGCAGGAAACTGTTCTTGTTACTTACATTGAAACTTGCTCGGATATTTATTTTGGACTCACGCACGCGATTTGCGATGTATTGCTTACCTGTGTGGGAAGCACTACAATGTTACGATGCCAAAAACCTGGTGTGACAATGAAACAGCTGGTGCAGACTGGCTCTCATCATTTTTATGAAGCGTCATTCGTCATTATCTATTATTATTATTAGCACCGCGTCTTACTACTCATTCGGTTCGTCACTATCGTTTCGAACTCCGGAGGCTACTAGTATAGGCCGAGCATCCAGCTTCAACTGTGCCAATGTTTCAAAGTTTTTTGATAAACTTCTGAAGTTTATAATAGGTATTCATTCACTGCAAATGATGTTTGGAACATGGACGAAATCAGAGTCACTACTGTTAAAAATCCCTCAAAAATTATTGCAAGAAAAGGTATAAAACAAATAGGAGCAATGACTTCAGCTGAAAGAAGACAACTTGTTACGTTAACCGTTGCTGTCAATGCTGCTGGAAATGCTATTCCTCCAATGTTCATATTTCCCAGGGTAATATTTGATGACCACTTCATCAAAGATGGTCCAACATGTTGCATAGGTACTGGAAATAAATCTGGGTAGACAAAAGAAACTGAATTTTTTTTTCTGAATCATTTTGTTGAATGTTTTTGTCCTTCTCAAGAGAGGCCTGTCCTTCTCCTAGACAACCATCAGTCGCATTTAGCTCCAAAATGTCTTGATTTTGCTAAAAATAATGGGGTTGTAATGCTTTCCTTTCCCCTTCATTGCACTCATCGCCTCCAGCCACTATATCGAAGTGTTTTCAGGCCACTTAAAAGACAAATAAACATAGCAATGGATGCTTGGATTAGAAATAATAAGACCCGGATGGTACCGTTAGGTCTATGACAATATCCCACATTACATCCGTTTTAAAAGTATCATTTCCGATTGCCCCAACACTAACGAATATTCAACATGGATTCCAGAAATGTGGAATATTTCCTTTTAATAGGGAAGTATTTCAGGATGCAGAATTCTCCCCCTCATTTGTGACGGACAAGCCAAATCCAGAGCCAGCATCAGATCCACGCAAAGAGGTATCTCCTGGAAGATCATTAGTTCTGGACAAACCATCCACGCCAATTTTTGGTTCAACTAGAACCAATGAGATTTCTATCAATCCGGTAGGAGTTGCTGATCCACCCAGGGCCAATAAATAATATCTCCCAAAATATGGCCAAGTTTCCCCCGGAGCTAGGAGCTAGATCAGCCCCTTCCAAAATCAGCTCCTAGAAAAACTAAGGGTGAGAGGAAAAGTGCCATTTCGAAAGATACTCCAGAGAAAACCACTTGAGGAAGAATATCGATGGTGTTTTATAAAAAGGGCGTTATCAACAAAATTTGACATTTAATGTTATATACATCATTTTTCTCAGAAAAATCTCGCGCGTCCATCTTTAAAAAGGGTGGTGTCATTTCTGTTATGGTATTTAAGATAATGCTATATAGAGGGGCGTTTCAGTGTAGTATTGGAGCTCCTGAAGTGTAAGAAGGGCGTTATCTCCACACAACACCATTCAAAGCTTCTTATATAGTTGTCGACTTTATTCTATTATCGCATTCTCGTGTGAATTGGTGTAACTAAAACAAGTTATTTTTGCTTTACATTAATAAAGAGCAGTTCCTGATCTATGCCATTATAATATATTTGTATACTCTTTTAGAAAGAAAAACAAAACAGAGAGCTTCAGTTGTTTAATTTGAAGTTTGTTTGGTGTGTTTTTGTCAGTGTTAATTGTTATAATAGCATTTTAAAATGTCTTGAACAATGAAAATATTAAAATTGTGCCATGAAGTGGATTGTGATCAATTAGAAGAGTCAGAAAATAACAATACTGGGTCCATTGGTGGTGGGAGTGCGGTAAAAATTGACAATCGTTCTAGAACACCTGGAGTGCTTACAACCAACAATGAATCAAATTTTGATATTGTATTCAGTGCACTTTTATAAAAATAGGTATGCTTAGTAGAAACTAAACATACTTAATGAACCAATTGATCTGTATAAGAAAGGGTAAATCTATTTTTAGTGTTGCTGAGCCACGAGATGAAATAAACCTACAAAGTTATTCTAATTTATCAAGTGATTTTGCTCCTCTACATAATGTGCGTGTAGAATAGTTATTTAATGCGAATTATATAGACGCAAATCAAGTTGAAAGTTATAAAAGTCCTAATACTTTTGAAAATGACGAACACACAACTAAATGTAGCCATGACACTGTACAACCATCAACTTCAGGCTGCCCCCCTGCGGGACGGGTTTTAAATCCCGCAGTAACCCCTGCTTGTCGTAAGAAGCGACTAAAGGGGAGGCTTCTGTGCAGGACGTACCTCGTGTGGGACAAAACTATCCTATATCTTTCCTTTCGCATCATTTTCTTCTTCCTTCACATTCCCCTTTTTTTTTCACTCTTCCCCCTTCGCTTTATCTACCCTTACCTTTTTCCTCCTTTCCCCTACCGTTCATCCTGCACAGAGGCCTTTGGCCTTTCCGTTGACGACCTTGGCAACTAACCCGGTTCTTCTCTGTTTACTATTGGATACCACTGCCTTGAGCTCCTAAATGAAAGTGCGCCGGTTGCAATACCTTAGTAGAAGGGCCTTAGGGATGACAATAACCGGGTACCTACTTTGGGAAAAGATCGGTTGCGTTCATGAGGGCCCGGACGTAAAATTGGCACTTTCCTACACCCACTTGCTGCGACGACCTCTCTCTCGGCGATGCTCTATGCGAAGGTTGTCATGTCTAACGTCGTATAGAGCCTCTCGCCGGGACAGTTAACAGGGCCATATGTGGTAGAACCAACTTGGATCACCCTGGGTCTACGATCCGAGTATTGTGTAGGTTGTCCCCAATCATGACATGGCCGACAACATTGTCGCCGCTGGCAACGTACTGCCAAACAATGCTGGCAACTGTCTGCCCGGCCCCTCGCAGGGTCGTAATATTGATAAGAGGACCCCCATGCGGGACGGGATTTAGAATAGTCCCGCAGTAACCCCTGCTTGTCGTAAAAAGCGACTAAAAGGGGAGGCTTCTGTGCAGGACGTACCTCGTGTGGGACAAACCTATCCTATATCTTTCCTTTCACATCATTTTCTTCTTCCTTCACTTTCCCCCTTTTTTCACTCTTCCCCTTCGCTTTATCTATCCTTACCTTTTTCTTCCTTTCCCCCACCGTTCATCCTGCACAGAGGCCTTTGGCCTTTCCGTTGACGACCTTGGCAACTAACCCGGCTCTTCTCTGTTTATTATTGGATACCACTGCCTTGAGCTCCCGAATGAAAGTGCGCCGGTTGTAATATCTTGGTAGAAGGGCCTTAGGGATGACAACCGGGTACCCTACCTTGAGAAAAGACCGGTTGCGTTCATGAGGGTCCCGGACGTAAAATTAGCACTTTCCTGCATACACTTGCTGCGGTGCCCTCTCTCCCGGCGATGCTCCATATGAAGGTTGTCATGTCTAGCGTCGTATGGAGCCTCTCGTCGGAAGAGTTAACAGGGCCCTATGTGGTAGAACCAACTGGATCAACCTGGGTCTACGATCCGAGTACTTTTGCGGGTTTTGTCCTCCAACTCATGATTGAGTCCACTGTCACAGCTGACACCTTACTGTCCGCTGGCACCGTACTGCCAAGTTCTGCTGGCATCTTACTGCCCGGCCCCTCACAGGGCCGTATTAATGATAAGAGGCGGAAACGGGTAAGGCCGTCCAGCCCTGTTCTGATAAAAAGCCGGGAAGTGGTGAGGCCCCACCCCCGTTTCCCTGGTGATGTCTCGAGTAGATGATAGTCAAGATCTGAAACGTGTCAGCCCATTTATACTCGAAAGAGTTATAAATGGAGCGGCAAAATCTGACGTTTTAATAAGGAAACTGCGTGATGGCACCATTATGATACAGACTATGACTGACACACAATCCTCGAAAATTATGGCGATCTCCGAAATACCGTTGACAATACGGCAAATATACAGGTGAAGGTGGAGCCCCACAGGTTCCTCAATGTTTGAAAAGGGAGTGGTCACTTGTTATGACCTCGACTGCGTGAGCATTGAGGATATCTGTGAGGAGCTTTCCCCTCAGCATGTCACCGAGGTCTACCGTATCATTACCAAAAAGAACGGAGAAGAGAAAAAGACGGATACATACATCCTCACCTTTGCGACTCCCATCCTCCCAAAGGAGGTTCGAGCGGGCTTCCATGCGCTCATAGTCAGGCCATACGTTCCCAATCCTCGCGCTGCTTTCAGTGCCAGGAATTTGGGAATACGAAGCTGAGATGCCGTGGAAGGCCAACCTGTGCAGATTGCGGACAGGAGGCTCACGATACACCGTAGTGAGTCTCCTAAGTTCTGCGTCAACTGCAAGGGTCCGCATTCTGCTTGGTCTCGGACCTGTCCGAAATGGAAGGTGGAGAAAAAAGTCCTGGAGATCCAGTGTGAAAAGAAGATCCCTTATGCCCAGGCCCGCAAGGAATATGTATCCAGTCAAGCTCCGGTATTTCAGACATCTTATAGTCAGATTGTAAGCCAGAAACATAAATTGCCCCAACTGCCATTGCGCAGTTAATATTGCCAATACGCCTACACGACCTGTGCCACTCGTCTCACTCGAGACACTCAAAGACAACCAGCACCATCTATGGTGGTGCCAAAAATAGCACAAGGGGCGATACCCACGTCGAAGTCGCCTCCACCACCTATACCCCCGAGGAGGCCTCCTCGGGGACACCCCCGAGCCCTCCTAGGGGAACCCCTCCGAGTCCTCCTCGAGGAACCCCGCCGAGCCCCACTCGAGGAACACCCCCGAGTCCTCTAGGGGTCCTAAACCATCTGCGACCGTTGTCGAGCCGCTCAACCCCGCCTCAGGAACTCCGGAGGTCGGGATGAGTGGTGGTACAGGCGAGGTCGCAAAGGCGAGTGCCACTGGTGCCTTTGGGGGAAGGACCAGCGAGGGACCGCCGGAAAAATAACCCTAAAAAAAGCGTCGAAGGCTTTAACAAAGCCTTCGCGTAAGGATCCCCCGTCCCAGTCTCTACAGGACAAACCAAAGCCTCTCCTGAAGCGGGAGGTCCAAGATAGATTGGGAAAAGCAAGAGGACCTAAAAAGTCCTCAATAAATTTTTATTTTTAAAGGATAGTGTTATGGATTGTGAGGATATTTAATTAATTTATATATTAATAAATAATGTCGCTACTACAATGGAATTGTAGGGCTTTCTATGCTCGTGTAGAGGAAATTAAACTAATAATTTCTTCCCTGCATCCTCCCATCTTGTGTTTGCAGGAAACCCACTTCCGCCCAACTGACAACCCGATGCTTCGTGGGTACGATGTATATCGTACCGACAAGCCACTCTTTGATCGGGCTAGCGGAGGTGTAGCTATATTTGCACGTAGCAACATATATCATAGTTTATAAATATTGTCTCTGATCTCCAAGTGATTGCTGTCAGAGCCTCCCTTCCTATGGAGGTAACCGTATGCTGTATTTACCTCCCACCAGGTGAACGTGTTTCCAAGAGGACTCTAGAGGCCCTCTTTATACAACTTCCCGCCCCCTATATCATCTTGGGGGACTTTAACGCGCATAACCTGGTGTGGGGGTCTAATTTTACAGACGCCCGCGGGAGGATGGTAGAGGGTATTCTTGTCTCGGGAAACCTGGTTTTAATGAACACCGGGACCCAGACACACTTCTCCACCTTTAATGGTGTATCCTCTGCCATCGACCTAGCTCTATGTAGCCCCGGGATTGCTGCTCACTTCCTTTTGGGAGGTTCACTCGGACCTATGTGGCAGCGATCACTTTCCAATTCTGCTTTCAAAAATCCAAGATCCTCCCAGTACAGCACGGTTACCCGATGGGTTCTTAAACGTGCTAACTGGGATAAATTCCGCGAGCTCGCCTTATTCGACGAACCCCATTCTCCCGACGTCGACCGTTAAGGCAGGGCAATTTACTTCGACGGTCATAAACGGCGGCGAGGGCATCCATCCCTAAATCCTCGCCAAACCCGCGCCACAGTCCTGTTCCCTGGTGGAACGAGGAGTGCCGGCTGGCTATTTCTAACCGTCGAAGAGCCTGCGTATCTTTAATCGACGTCCTACTTCGGAGAATCTGGAGTCATTCCGGATTCTACGTGCTAGAGCTCGCCGTATTATTCGAGAAAGCAGAAGAGAGTCTTGGAGACAGTTTATTTCTACCCTTACTATTTCCACTCCCACAACCAAGGTTTGGGATCACATTCGTAAAGTACGTAGTAGCAAAAATACCATTTATAATATACCCGCACTCATGTCTAACGGTTCACTTGTCTCCTCCCCTATGGATGTAGCCAATGTATTGGGCTCGATGTTCGCCGCTATTTCTAGCACTGCGAGCTACTCTAACGAGTTCGTGGTGCATAAGCGCAGCATCAAGCGCCTTACTATTGATTTTGGCCAAAGTCGGGGGAGGATTATAACTCCCCCCTTTTCTAAAGAGGAACTTACCTATGCCCTGTCCCAGGCGGGGAATACAACTTCTGGCCCTGATGATATCCATTACGAAATGTTGCGGGCCCAAATGCCCCCTGCTGGACGGCGTTCCTCTTAGACCTCTACAATTGTGTTTGGGGAATCTCGTAAATTCCCAACACTGTGGAGGCAAGCAACCGTTATCCCAATATATAAAAGGGGAAAGGGATAAATTAGAGCCAACTAGTTATAGACCGATAGCCTTAACTAGTTGTGTATGCAAAATATTGAAAAATTGATCAATAAAAGTTTTTATATGGTACTAGAATCCCGCAATCTATATCCAATTTTGAAATGGGGCTTTCGCCGTAACCGATCCACGGTGGATCACCTTTTTCCCCCTTTGAGACAGCAGTCGTGACGCTTTCCTCCATAAACAGCACCTCTTGGCTGTTTTTTTTGGGATTTGGAGAAGGCTTACGACACCACCTGGGGGTTTCGGCATTTTAAAAACCCTTTTTAAATTTGGGGGGTTTCCCGGGGGGGAAACCTCCCTATTTTTATATCTAATTTTATGTCTGATAGACATTTCCGGGTAAGGTTAAACAACACCTTATCCGATGATTTATTCAAGAAAATGGGGTCCCTCAGGGTAGTATTTTAAGCACTACGTTATTCGCTATCGCGAAAAATTTAGAATCGTGGAAAACGTGAAAGAAATGTCCGTTCATGTCTTTTTGGGGAGACTACGCAATTTATTGCAGTTCATAAAGTCTCCACGGGGCGGGAACGACAGATACAACTCGCTGTAAACAATTTATGGTTGTGGGCATCTCTTTAATGGCTTTCGTTTCTCTGCGGCCAAAAGACTGTCGTCCCACTTCCATAGATTACTGGAATACAGCCCCCCCCAATATTTTAATGAACAACGATGTTTTACCTTTTTTCCGGGGACCGAAAGGTTTTTGGGATTTTTTATTCGTTTTTTAAACTAACTTGGATCCCCCACACAAAGACCTGAAAGCGGGGTGTATTAAAGCTTTGAATTTATTTTAAATTTGTGAGTGGTCGCTCTTGGGGGGCTGATAGGGAAACCTTGGGTGCGTCTCTATAGAGCCTTGGTGAGATCAAAACTTGATTACGGCAGTTTTTTATATGGTTCCGTAGACCCTCGGGGGAAAAACCCTTGCCAAATTTTGGGTTTGATGGGCTACTTTTTTTTACCAGCCCCGTTTCGATCTGTGCTGAGCCCGGGGACTCCCCTTTTTTTACCCGGCTTTTTTTCCCCCGGGTTTTAGGTTTTAAAAAGATTGAGAAAATATTTTCTTAAAGTTCCCTTTTTTCAAAGAAAAATTTTTTTCCTATAAAAAAAATTTCCCCCTTTTTATTTTTTAAAAAGGGGCCCCTCCCCCCCTTTTTTAAAAAATTTTGTTTTTTTTTTAATTTTTTTGGGGCGAGTTTCCTATTTTTTTTAGAAAAGGCCCCAAACGGGTTTTTTTAAAACCCCCAACCAAAAAAAATTAAAAAAAATTTAAAAAAATTTTAAATTAACACCCAACAAAAACCAAATCCCAGAGAGAAGTAGAGAACCTTACCCATTAACAAAAAAAATAAAACCCCAATTTTTTTTTCCTCATTTCGATCATTAATTTTAAAAGGGAATTTTTTTTTTTACCCCAAATTATTTTTCATTTTTTTTTAAATTTTAAAATTTTTTTTTTAAATAAAATTTTTTTTTTAATTTTCTTGGGGTTTAAAAAAAATTTTTAAAAAAAATTTTCCCCCCAAAAGGGGTTAAGGGGTTTTTTCCCCCCCCGTTTGGGGGGTTTTAGGGGAAAAAAACCCCCCAAAAACCCCTTCGTTTTTATTCCCAACTCAAAAGGCGCTAAAAGGGTTTCCCCATACCCCAAAAGGAAAACAATTTTTAAAAAAAATTTTAAACCCTTTAAAAAAAATTTTATTTTATTTATAAATTTTTTTAAAAAAATAAAAGTCCCAAAGGGAAACCCTTTCGGTCTCGCGACAGGGAAAAACAACGTTTTTCATTAAAAAAATTGGGGGCCCGGCTGTATTCCGCGTAATCTAGGGGGTGGACGACAGTCTCTTGGCCGAGGAAAAAGGAAAAAAACCAATTTTGAGTTCCCCCAACCATAATTTTTTTTACGCGGTTGTATCTTAGTTTTACCCTGTGGAGACTTAATTTTAAATGAATAAATTGCTTAGTCACCACCCAAAAAAGGGTAAACGAAAGGGGAAACGTTTGTTAAATGTTTATCGCGGGTAGCGAAAAAAAGTGCAGCTTAAAGGCTGCCCGGGGCCCCCCCCATTTTTTTGAATAAAAAACCGGATAAGGTGTTTTTAAAAATTTCCCCGGGAAATTCTAAACTGAATAAAATTAGTAAAAAAAAAAAAGGGAAGGGCCCCCCCGGAAACCCCCAATTTTAAAAAAAAATTTTTTTAAAATGGCCCCTAACCCCTTTTTGTATCGAGCCTTCCCCAAAAAACAAAGAAAAAACCCCAAAAAAAATGTGTTTTGGAGAAAGGGGGTCACGAACAGGTCTCAATTTGGCGAGATGATAAACCCCGGGGTCGGGGTAGGGCGAAAACCCCCATTAATATTGGATAGCAATTTCGGGATTCTAAAAAACCTATAATCGTTTATTTTTTTTTTCTAAAAAAAATTTTTATACACAGCTAATTTTTTTAAAGGGATCGGTCAAAATAGTTTTTGGGTCAAAATTTTTCCCCCCTTTTATATTTGGGAAAAAAATTTTTTTTGCCCCCCAAAGTTTTTGGGAATTTTCACCCCCCCAAACACAATTGTGGGGTCAAAAGGGAAACCCCCCCCAGAGGGGACAATTTTGGGGCAACTTTAAAGGATCACCCCGGGCCCGAAGTTGTATTGCCCCCCCTGGGACAGGGAAAGAAATTTTCCCCTTTAAAAAGGGGGGTTTAAACCTTCCCCCCCAAATTTGGCCAAAATCAATAAAAGGCGTCGATGCTCCGCTTATCCCCCCGCGAAATCGTTTAAAAGCCCCATTTAAAAATAGAGGGGAACATCGGCCCAAAAAATTTACACCTACACAGGGGGGGGAACAAGCGAACCCCTTAACTTTAGGGCAGGTAAAAAATTAAATTAAATTTTTCCCCACTATTAATTTACCCAATTTTCTGCCCCCAAATTTTTTAATTTTTTGGGGTGGTAATTTTTTAAGGGTTAAAAAAAATGTTCCAAGACTCTTTTTTGCTTTCTCGAATAACAAAGGGGACTCGAGCGCGTAGAATTTTGAAAAACTCCAAATTCCCCTTTTTTTTTTGGGGCCCTCATGGAATTTGACGTTTGGCCCCTTTGGCGGCAGAAAAAGCCCAAGGGGGAACTTTCTTTCCCCCCCCCAGGGAAAAAGGAGGGGCGCGTATTTGGGATGGAACCCTCGCCCCCGCGATGACCGTCGAAAAAAAATGGCCCCCTTTCCATAAAGTCAGGATGGGGGTTCCCTAAATACGGGACTGCGGAATCTACCCCAGTCAGCACGTTTTAGCACCCTTTGGGGGGTTTCGCACCGGGGGGGGAGGTTTTTTAAAGGGGGTTTTGTAAGAAAAATTGGGATAATTTCACCCCAATACCCCCGAGGGACCCCAAAAAGGAAAAAAAGCCTTCCGGGGGGACTAAAAAGGGGGGGGTCGATGGCAGGGGGATACACCATTAAAGGGTTGGGGAAATTGTCTGGGTCCCGGTGTTTTTTAACCCGGTTTCCCGAACAAGAATTTCCTTACCACCCCCCAACGGGGCGTCTGAAAAAATTAGCCCCCCAAACCAGATGATGCGCTTTTAAAACCCCCCCAAGTGATATGGGGGGGGGAAGTTGTTTTAAAGGGGGCCCCTTAGGTTTGGGAAAACGCTCCCCCGGTGGGGGGTTTAAATCAGCATTTTTTATTTCCCAAAGGGAGGGGATCTGAAAAGTTTTTCACTTGGAGACCCGAAACAATATTAATTTTCTTATGTAAAGTGCTTCGTACGAATATGCCACACCTCCCAACCCCGTTAAAAAGGGGGGGCTTGTGGGTACGTTTAACCCCTCTACCCCAAAGGGCTGGGGTTGTCATTTGGGGGGAAGGGGGTTTGAAAAAACCCCCAAGAGGAAGGATGCAGGGAAAAAATTTGTTTGTTTTTTTTCCCCCTTTTATAAAGCAAAAAACCCCCCTCAATTCCATTGTATTTAGCGTTTTTTTAAATTAAATTTATAATATTTAGTTTTCCTGCACCCCAAAATTCATACCCTTTAAAATAAAAATTGGGGGCCTTTTTAAGCCCTTTTTTCCCTTTCCCCTTTCTCCCGGAAACCTCCCGTTAAAAGGAGGGCTTCGTTTTATTTTGGAAAAAACGGGTTTGTGGGATCTTCGGGGAAGGCTTTTTTAAGGCCTTCGACCTTTTTTTTTTAAAATTTATTTTTGGCGGTCACTCGCTGGTCCTTCTTCAAGGCACCGGGGGGGTCGCCTTAGCGGCCCCCCTGTTCCCCAAAATGCCCCCCCCCGGAAGCAAGGAAAGGGGGGTGAGGGCCCCAACAACGGCCGCCCTTGGGTTTTTTTTCCCCCCAGGGGGGTCGGGGGGATTTCCCGAGGGGGGTCGGGGGGGTTCCTCGAGGTGGGTGGGGGGGGGTTTTCGGGGGTCCCTGGGTTTGGGATAGGGGGGGGAGGGCGGGCCGTTGTGGGGTTTGGCCCCCTTTAAAAATTTAGGGCCACAGAATTTGGGGGGCCGGGGGCAAAAAAAGTGTTGGGGGAAAAAGGGCCCAAGGGCACTGGTCGGTTGGCTCCTTACAAGAAAAACCGCAATTTGGGAATTGGGACATTTTTTATTTTGACTTAAATCCGGCTTTTAAAGAATTTGGGAAAAAACCGAAGTTTTAATCGTTTTCTTTTTCCCTTTCTCCCCCGGGGGAAAAGAGATCTTCTTTTCGATTTACCCCCCAAGGGAACCCCTTTTTCTTCCTTCCATTTTGGGGCGGGGCCCCAGACCCGGCGGAATGCGGCCCTTCCATTCCGTATTAGGAGCTCGCTGGTGTTTCATGGGGCCTCCTTTCCACAATCCCCCAGGTTGGCTTACCCCCCATCGCAGCTTCGTATGCCCCAAACCTGGCATGAAAAAAGCGCCAGGGGTTTGGGACATACGGCCGGGCCCCCGAGCCGCGGAAACCTCCCGGACCTCCTTGGGGAAAGGGTTTGGGGTCGGGAAATGTGAGGATCAAATTTTCCGTCTTTTTTTTGTCCTTATTTTTTGTAAAATTTCGGTACACTTCGGTGACCTTTCGGGGGGGAAAAGGTCCCCCGATTCCTCTGGGTTACGCAAATCGGGTCCAAAAAAAAGGCCCTCCCTTTAAAAAATTTAGAAACCCCCTGGGGTTCCACCTTCAGGTATTAAACCCCCTATTACTCGACCCGGGTTTTTTAAATTTCCCCCGGGGTTTTTGGGGGAATGGACGTAAATTTTCGTCGTTTCCCCCCAAAAATTTTCCAACAATTTTTCCCCTTTTGAGACGTTTTGATTTTGAAAACCTTTTTCCTCTTTCGAGGATAAAAGGGTGAATCGTTTAAAAGGGTTTTCCATTGGCTTAAATTTGAGGGAAACGCCGGAAGCGGGGGCGGGGGGGCCCCCACCTTTTCCCCGGGATTAAAAGGGGACAGGGCTGGAGGGCCCTTACCCGTTTCCCCTCTTATCTATATTACGACCAAGGGGGGGGCCGGGCAGACAGTTGCCAGCAGTTTTTGGGCAGTACGTTGCCCGGCGACAATGTTGTGGCCATCCCATAATTGGGGAAACCTAACCCCCCGGGGTGTTGACCCAGGGTGACCCAAGTTGGTTCTCCCAAATATGGCCCTGTTAATGTCCCGGCGAGAGGCTCTTACGTTGCAGACTGAAAACCCCTTCGCTGAGCATCGCCAAAGAGAGGTCGCCCGCAGCAAGGTGGATGTGGAAAAATCCCAAAATTTTTAAAAGTGGGGGCCCTTTGAACCCCAACCCCCGTTTTTTCCCTCAAAGTAGGGCCCCCGGTTTTGCCCCCCAAAGGGGCCCTTTTCTACTAAGTATTTTTTATTTTTTTAAACGGCCCATGACACTCTAGGTCTTGGGGTTGAAATTATTAAAAACAAACGGGGTTTCCCGTTTTTTAAAAAAAATTTTTCCCCCTTTTTTTTCCCACCCCCCCTTGACTTTTTCCCCAATTCCCCTGACCAATTTCTCAAAATTTCCATTAAACTTTAGGGTCTTAAGTGAAATAAATTTAAAAAAATTTATTTCGGCCCCCCCCCCTCTTTTACACCGGGCCCTTTTCCCCCCCCTTTCTTAAAAAAAAACGAACGTTTTGAAAAATATTGGGGAAAAAGGGGGAAAAAAAATAACCCCTACAAAAAATTTAAAAACTTTTCCCCCTTTTTACGTAAAAAAATACAAAAATAACACCCAAAAAAACAAAAAAAAAAAGGGTTTTGGGTTTTTCTTTACATTTTTATTTTCCAAAACTGTCTTTTCCAAAACGGGAATGCTTAAAGGGAAAACCTGTCTGTTTTATATTTTTATGTCTAAAGTAAATTTTTATTTTTTTTTAAAAAATTATCACTATAGCATACAAAAAAAAAATTTTTTTATATTTAAAAATTTGAAGCTTTTCCCTTTTTTGGGGCCCCCCCACGTCTATTGCTTCTTTTTTCCCTTCAGTTGCCATCTTTAAATTTTTTTTTCTTTTTTCCTTCAAAAATCTTTAACTTGTAAAACTAATTTCCTCTTTTCTGCCTTCTTGTTTTTTTCATTTTTTTCTTGCTTCTTCATTTTTAAGTAATGTTTAGCGTTTCCCCCCCCCCTTTTCAGAAACCCCAACATTTTTTGCTAATGTGTATTTTTTTAATCCCCTTTGTTTTTGATTCCCCCATAAGGGGGAGCTGTGAAAAGACTGTCTTTTCTCTTTTTTAAACCAGTAAAGTTTTAAAATTGACGAAAAACCCCTTTTTCAACAGTTTTTCCCCATCCCCCCGCCCAAGAAAAGGCAAATTTTAATTCCCCCAAAAATGTTTTTAGTTTGTTTTTTAAAGAAAGGGGGGTACCAAAAATATGTCAAGTTACTTTTCAAAAATGATCAAAACAAAAATATTTTTGAAGCTAAAGATTTTTTGGGTTCCCAAAAAAATGCAAGTTTCTTTTTTTGGGCATTTTGGGGCAGAAAATTTAAAATTTTGGCGGGTTTTTTTTTCCTCCAAAAAAAAAAAAAAAATTTTCTTTGGGCCATTGGGTGAAGATGAATAACCAAGGCCCAATGGGAAAAACCCTTCACAGTTTCGTTTTAAGGGATTTTTTCTTGAGTTTTGAATTTCATGGGGGGTTAAAAATTACTGCGGCACTATGTTTTTTTTAAATTTTTGTTTTTTCTGTTACGTGATCGCTTTTTCCCCCAAAAACGTTTTTTTGCAAACCCTATAATATTTTTGAAAAGGGTAAAATTTTTTCTTTTTTTTGTGTCTATAGCGTAACTTTGGACCCGTGTTTTTTTAAAAAAGACCCGGTTTCACAAACGTTTCTAAGGTATCTTAAAATTTTTCTCTACAGCTTAAAAAAGTATGGGTCTTTTGGTTTTGATGTTGGAACCGTTGCGGGAAAAGGCTACATTCATCTGAAATTGTCTTGTTTTTTCAAAACGCTTTTTTCATTTGGGGGAAAATGGATACAGGTGCTTTTTTCGGTCTCTACAGGTTTTTTTTTTGGGGAAGTTTTGCTTTTTTGAGAAACTTAAAAACGGGCCCAAAATTTGAATCCCTTTAAAAGAACTTGAATTTTTAAAAACCCAAAAGCCCCCCCAAAAAACTTCAAGGAAAAAGTTGTACACCAAAAAACGGGGTGAAAAATCCCGACGAGCTGGAGAGTCGAAAAAGGGTGTACATGTGACGAAATAAGTATTTATACCCCAAAAAAAAGATATTTTCCCTTTTCTCAAGGAACCTTTAAAAACATGAACCCCCGTTCCCCCCTTTGCAAAAACATCTTATTGTCTGTTAAATTTTTGAGGTGTTGGGGGAAAAAGTGTTATAAATTTTAAAATTTTGATTTTTGGGCCCCCCTTTTCACTTGTATAAAATTAGGGGAGTGGAAAAGGAAAATACCAAAAAAAGTTTCCCAGAAAATTTTTAGCAGTGCCCCTACCCGAAAAAACCACTTTTTTTGAAACCCTGATAACTTTATTTTTTCCCTTTTCCCCAAAAACAAATTTTACAATGCCCTTTCCTCTTTGTAATTTGTTTTGATGGGGCATTAAAATTAAAGTTTTTCAAAGTTGTTACGGGTTTTTTAGGGGGTCCAAAATTTTAAATAAAAAAAGGGGCCCGCCATAAAAAAGGGAGCCCCCCTTTTTCCCCCCCCAAGGGAAAAGGCTTTGGAAGGAACCCCGGGAAACAAAAATTTAAAAAAATTGAAATTAAAAATTTTTGACGAAAAACATTTTTTTTCAACAATTGCCCCCCCTGTTTCCCCCTTAGTTTAAAACTTTTAAAAAAAAGGTTAGGGGTTTTTTTTTAGGATACAAATTAAAAACTTTTAGCAAAAGCTTCCTTTCGCGTTCGTTTTTTGATGAAAAAAAAAAACTCTTCGAAAAAACCCCGAAACCCTATTGTGTCTTTGTGTGCCAGAGATTCTTAAAAAGGGGGACTCAAATAAACCCCGAATCACTTGACTTTTTTTAAAAAAAAGTCCGGGCGTTGTTTTTTCAAAGTTTCAAGAGTTTTGATATGAGTTGGTCCTTTTGCGGGGAAGCAAATTTCTTTTTTCCCCATTTTACTTAAGTTTATTTTTTTTTTGCACCTTTACAAAATGCCTGCGCCTTTTTTTTTAAACCCCTTTTCCCAGTATGAAATTCGGGGAAAAAGGTCTGGGTTTACCCCGAGCGGTTAAAAACGGTTTTTTTTTAGAAAATTTGCTGGTGTAGTCAAAAATTCCTGGAAAAACTGAAATAATAACGGTAAAACCCCCGAAAAAAAAAAAAAACAAGTGTCCAAAAATTTAAAAAAATTTTCTTTGCGGCTGGGCCCCCGCGTTACATTTTTAAAAAAAATGCACCAAAAATTGTGTTGGGGCAAGTTTGAGATGGAAGTGCCCCCCGCTTTTTTTGGGGGGGCAGGGCTTATCCCCCGTAAAAAAAAAAAATATTTTCTTTTTTTTTTTAAAGGGGGGACATGAAAAGGGAATTTTTCTTTCCCCTTTGGATTTTCCCCTGCCCTTTTTTTAAAATTTCCCGATTTTCCCCGATATTTTTTTTTTCCCTGTTTTCCCCCGACTTTCCGGAGCGTGGGAACCCCTTCAAAAAAACCCCCCTGGGGGGAAAAGATAAAACATTCACCATTGGCACTCCTTAGGGTGCTCAAATGAATTTTGGGATCTATTAAGGGTTTACCTGCTAAAAAAAAAACCCCCAAAGGTATCCCCCAAAAAAAACAAAACAAAATTTTTTAAAAAAAAACACTTTTTAAAAAACAAAAATTTTTTAAAATTTTTTTAATACTTTAAAAAAAAACAAAAATGAAAAAAATTTTTAATAAACTGTTAAAAGATTTAAATTATGAAAATTTTCCCAAAAAGGGGCCACTTTAAAAAAGTGACTAAATGGCTTTTAAAAAAAAACCCCCGGGGGTAAAAAAAAAGGAGTAAACAAAAAAACTCCCCCGCAAAAACGCAAAATAAAAAATTAAAGGACCCTTTAAAAAAAGCCAGAGGTTTGGGGCAAATTTTGGGCGCCCCCCCCCAAAAAGGAGCCAAAGGGGGGAGTATTCAAAAACTCACACAGGGAGGGGTTCCCCTTTAGTAAAAAATAGGGGAAACAATGAAGTATCCCCCACGGGAGTTCGCAGTGACCTCCTCCTTTTGACTTTCGTATGGGAAGGGGGCCCCACCGCGACACACCGCCCCCGATGGCCCGCGCTTTTTTGGGGGGGTGGAGACCCCGCTCGTCCCCGGGCGTGGGATCCACCCCAACCCCTTAACCCTTTAACCCCCTAAAAAAATTTACCCCCGTCCCCCGGGGGGGGGGTTGCTGCCCCCCGGGGTAGGTTTTCCCCGTTCTTTTCCCGGGGAAAACCAACGTGATGGGGTTTCCGCAAAAGGCAGCCGGGGGGTTAATTTAAAAAATTTTTAAAAAAATTTTGCTCATTATATCTGCTTGGGGGGGGTTTCCTTGAGTAAGAGGGAAACAAGCCAACGAGCCCCTCAGGGGAAACCGGCGTTGAGGACGAACGGTGACACTTGGTAAAAAAAAACAAGTTTAAAAAGGGGATATAATTCACCCGTAAAAAAAATGGTTTTTTTTTGGGAAACCCAAATTTTAAAAATTGGTTCCTTCCCCCCCCCAAAAAGCAAATCCCACGGGGTCCAGTTTTAAAGGCCCGTCAGTAGATCGTTTCGAATCCGTGAAAGGAGTGGGGGGATCTTTTAAAAAAGGGCCTCTCAAACAAAGTTTGGGGTGGCCGTTTTGGGGAAATTTTTGGGAAGGGACAAAATGGCATTCAGGAGGCGTATTTTCCCCGGGAAAAACCGCCCGGGGGTGGGGGGTACCCTTTTTAAAAAAATACCCCAACGGTCAAAAAAAGAAAGCCCCTTGACCCCAAACCCCATTTTTACGCCTTTTGGGGTTTTAACAAGACACGGTTGGGGGGGTAAAACCCAAGGACAAAAGGCAACATGTGCGCCAGAAAATGAAGGGAAGTAAAGATGAAAAAAAGGAAAAACCGCCCGGGAAGAAAAGGGGGTTTTCCCCGGGCGTGGCACAGAGCTGCGATGGATGGTACAAAAGGGGAAAATACCCCGTCAAATCCCAGCTTGGTGGCCCACTATCTAGCATTTTTTTAAAAACCCCCAGGGTCTAGGGGCCAAAAACCAAAGCCCCCGAATCTGTTTAATTTGACCGGGCCCCTAAAAGGGGATAAAAGGGTTTTTCCCCCTTCCCCCCAGGCCGGCCGCTAACCACTTTGAGAAAAATTAAATCCCTTGATACACCTCATTTCAGGTTTTTTATTTGAGGGATCCAAGTTATTTAAAATCGAAAAAATTTTCCCCGGGAAACCCTTGGGTTTCTCGGAAAAGGGGAAAAACAAAGTTGTTCTTTAAAAAATTTTGGGGGGGTCTAAGTTTCCCCCGGGGGGGCAAAAAAAAAATTTTTAAAAGGCCCCCCCTTTCCATTTTGGGGCTAAGGCGTGGTATCCAATAAAAACAGAGAAGAGGGGGGGGTTTTTCCCCCAAAAGGCGTAAGGGAAAAAGGGCCAAAAGGCCCTTGTGCGGGGATGAAGGGGGGGAAAAAAAAAAAAAAAGGGAAAGGATAGAAAAAAGCAAAGGGGGGAAAAGGAAAAAAAAAAAAGGGGGGGAAAAATAAGGGAAGAAAAAAAAGTGTAAAGGAAAAATATAGGATGGGTTTTGTCTACACAGGGAGTCTGCACAGAAGCCCCCTTTTTTTTGTCGCTTCTTTGCAACGGGGTTTTTATGCGGGACTATTCAAACCCCCCGGGGGGAAAAATTTATTAAAAAATTTTTCCCCCCTTTTTAAAATTTTTTATTCACCCGCGCTTTAAATTTTCTTTGTTTAAAAAATCGATTATAAAAACTAGAAACATACAAACTTTAAAAAATATATTTTAAAAGTTTTTGGGTTTTTAAAATTTTGGGGAGAAAAAAAAAAATTTTTTTCCCCAAATTTTTTTTGGGTTTTGTTTTTTTTTTGAATACGTATCAGGGGAAAATTTTTAAAAATAAAGGGGAAAAAAACAAATTTTTGGTTTTTAAATCAAACCCAGTGCTTTTTTTTTAAAATTAAAATTTTGAACCACGTCTTATCCCCCCTTCCTGTCATACGCGTGCTTTTTTTTTTTAATTTAAAAATATAGGGAATAAAAAAAAGAAAAAATGCGTTAAAAAGGCCCTTTTTTAAATTTAAATTTTTTTAATTTAAATTCTTAAAAAACCATTCATATCATTTGCACTTTCTTTGGGAAATCAAGAATCAGGTTTTTTTTTTTATTCTCGATATCTCGATCCCCTTAAGAATGGAAAAAAAAAATTTTCTACCCTTTAAATTTTTAAAATTTGCTGGGGTCCAGTCTAGATTATTTTGCTGGACCCCCAAAAAACCAAATACTCGCACGCCCTTGCGTTTTATAAAATATATTACTGGCAAAAAATAGAATCAAATATTTAAAAAATTTTTTGGGCTATAAAATTTTGAAAACGTTTTCCCGACGTAACCCTAAAAAAAACAAAATTTCCCCTTTAAAATTTTTCCCCTTAAAAGATTTAGATGTGTTTTTTTTAAAACTTTTTTTAATTTTTTTTATATTTTTTATACTTGATTAAATGTATTATTTTCTAAGAATTCAAAAACCTTGTTAGTTTTAAATTTCCCCCCAAATTTAAAAATTTCGGTTGAAAAATTTTAAATTTTGTTTAAAATTTTTTTTGATGCCAAAAAAAACAGTATCCCAAAAAAAACCCAATTTTAAAAATCTAGAAGGAAAATTTTCAGTCCCGACGGAAAAGATGCCCCCCCTTTTTTTAAAAATTTGGAAAAAAGCCAGTTTGGGTCCGTTAAGTCACTATTTTTGTTGTTTATAAGTATAATGGGTATAAATCAGAGAAAACAGGAACGCATAAAAAAAAATTTGGGGGTCATTTTTTGGGAATTTGGGGAAATTTTAAAACGGAGATACAGGGGAAGTGGGGGAATTTTTTAAAAAAATTTAAAATTCTCAAGGAAGGGGAAACTAGTGATGATTTTTGATTTTTTCTGGGGGGAAAAAAAGGGGTTCATAAATTTGGGGAAAAAAACAAAAAAAAATGTTTTTTCCCCCCCAATTGTTTTATTCAAACGCTTTCTTTAGAAAGGGGGGGAAATAAAGCCAACTGTTGTTTTTATGGAGCACCAACCCGCAAATAAAAAGCGGGCGATTAAACGATTTTTTCCCCCCCGAGGGATTTGGACTTTTTAACGAAAAGGGTGGAGTTTAAACCCATTTTTTTCGCCCGTCATGCGGTTCGATTTGGATTTTTTCTTTTTAAAGCGGGGGGATTGGGGGAAAGAAAATTTTTAAAAAAATATCGTTAGGAAAAAATGATTTAAAAAAAAGGGCCCGTTTTTGCGAGGAAGTCCCCAGCCCCCCGAAACAGCGGCTTTAGCGGGGAAAAAAAAGAAAAAGCAAGGTAAGGGTTTTAAAAAGGAAGTAAAAAATAACAATATTTTTTTTTATTTTCCCCGGTCTTTGTTCTTTTAAAAAGTTTAAAATTTTATGAAAAAACCCACTTTCTTTCAAAAAAAATTTTTTAAAGGGAAATTTTTTCCTATTTATATTAATTTTTAATTTTTTTAGAGTTTATTTAAAAATTTTAAAAAATTTTTTATGGAAAAAACTTTTTAAAAAAAATTTTAAAAAAAAACCTCCCCAAACCCTAAATTAAGTAAAAAGATTAAAAAATTTTTTTTTACAGCGTTTAAAGTTTTTCCCTTTTTTTTTTTTCTAAAAAAACCAAAAAAGAGAATAAATGTAGAAATTTCGAAAAAAAATTAAAATTCCCCCAAAAATTTGTCCATTTTTTTTTTCAAAAATTGTAGTAGGAATTACTTTTTAATTCTGTTTTTATTTGTTTTTTTTGCAAAGTTTTTGTGGGGAAAAGGGGCCCCTTTCCCCCCCCAAAATTTTTAACCCTTTTGGGGGGTACATGTGGACCGCGGGAAGTTGCCGGGCGCCTTGTGGATGGGGGAAGGGGGGATTTTTTCAGCGCGATGGCAAAAATTGGGGGTTTATTGTCAAAACAATGGGGCCCCCCCCAAGGGGTGGGCCCCCCGGGGAAAAGGGGGGGAAAAATCTTATTTTTTTCTATTTGAAATAGGTTTTGGGTTTTAATTTTTTTAAAAAAAATTTTCCCACGTATAAAAAAAGGGGTTTTTTAAGCCCCTTAAATTTTGCGAAAGGAAAAAATTTAAAAAAATTTTAGCATTTCATGATAATAAAATTAATGTTTTTGGGGGGACTGACCTAAAAAACAAAACCCAAAGGGATGCAGCAATATTGGGGAGGTCTTTAAAAAATGGAACAAGCCCAAAGGTGAGCCTGCCCCCCAAAAAAAATGGAAAAAAATTCTCCCTTTTGGGCCCCATTTGGGGGCTAAAGTTTAGCAGTGCTCAGAGAGAAGGTGGGGGACTTTTATTGGAATGAAAAAATTTTTTGAAAAAATTTTTTTTGGGTTTTATTTCAACCCTTTTAAAAAATTTTTTAATTTATTGGTTAATAAATTCCCTTTATTTTTTTCTTAAAGTACCCTTTTTCAGTTCAATTTTTTTTAAAAGTTAAAAAAAAAATTTAAAAAAACCAAAAAAGGGAAAAAAATTTTTTTTTTAGGAAAATTTTTAAG
>JBCFYV010001477.1:0-17886 GCA_039000515.1 Timema cristinae | reverse complement strand
AAATTTTTTTCTTAAAATTTTTTTTTTTTTATTTTTTAAATTTCCAACCCCCCTACCCAAACATTTTTATTTTTTGATCATTGCCCCTTTATTTTGGTTTCCTCTATCAAATTTGGAATTTACAAAAAATTATTTAGAGGTCGGGGTTTTAGAGTTTTTTCTGGTGGCCAAACTATTTTTGTGGACCCCCAACCCATACAAACCCCCCCTGAATTTTTAAAAAAATTTTATTTTTTTTTTTTTTTCCCCCTTGTAAAAAATTCTTTTTTTTAGGTTTTTTTGGGGTTTTTTAAAAATTTCCTTTTTAAGGTTTTTTTTATTCATTTTGTTAATAAACCAAATTTAGGACCCCTTTTAATAAAATTTTTATGAAAACCCAATTTTTTTAAATTTCCCCCCAAAAATCTATCCCGGTTTTTTTTTAAACCCAAAAACCAAAAAATTCCCAATAAATTAAAGGGGATTAAAAATCAAAAAATTTTAAAATTTTAATTTTACGGTTTTTAAATTTTTTTTTTAAAAAAATTTATTAAAATTTTTTTTATACAAAATAAAACCCCGGAGTTTTTTTGGGGAACTTAAAAGTCTAAAACTTTTCACCATGAAAAAAATTTAAAATGGTGGGGCCTCAACTTTTGTTAAAAAATGACGGTAACCGAGTGAGAGGAAATATTGATCTCATAATAAACTGAATGGACTAAAGATAATTTCCAGGACAAAACGTGAGCCCAAAATTTAAGTTGCTCATGTTGGGGGGGAATTTAAAGGCCTCCCTACCCTAAATGCCGGTTCTAAAAAAAAAGTTTTTAAGACAAAAATATATTTAAAAATTAACTTGTTGTTTTTTATTTATTTTGTAACATACTGGGCATCTTTCTTTTCTTAGGAATTTTAAACCATGCAAAAAAAATAGTTATTGAATATTTTCATTAAAAAAATGTTTCCATTTCAATGCTTTTTTAAAGGGGAAAACAAAAATTATTAATGGATTTATTTATTTTCTTTGTACAATTAAGCGGTGTTTGTTTAAAACTACTTTTTTAATGAATAATTTTTTTTTTTTTAGACTATTTTTTTTTTTGGGTTTCAAATAATCCGACTTTTTTGCCTAACGACTCCAAGTCGATTCTCTAGCAAAAAAATGGTTTTTTTACAACTTTTCCTTCTGAAACTTTTGTCTTGCTGTTTAATAGGTGCGTTATATGATCATTACCCATTTACAGCTGTTTTTTGCAGCTGGAACCTGATTTTTATCGGAATGCAGGCAGCAATGGAGGGTTAAACAATCTTGTACCTTTTGAGTCAAAAAAACAAAATCCCATGTCGTTAGGTAAGGGGGCCAAGCCCAAATTATGAAAATTTGCGAA
The DNA here is from genome assembly GCA_039000515.1 of Timema cristinae. Taxonomy (NCBI): domain Eukaryota; kingdom Metazoa; phylum Arthropoda; class Insecta; order Phasmatodea; family Timematidae; genus Timema; species Timema cristinae. The sequence goes on along the minus strand of JBCFYV010001477.1, from coordinate 16,519 downwards.
TTAAATATAAAAAATTAAACTTTAATATTTTCAGTAACTAAAATACTCACAAAGTCTTCCTGCTGTGTGAATAAATAAAAGTTGGCCCTATTACTTCAAGAGAGTTTTTACTCTAGTGATACATTTTTTTCAAAAAAAAGCCACATGTTCTCCTAACAAAAAGTTTTTTTGACATTGCCTTTTTAAATGGACAGTAAAACATGAAAAATTCTTCACTCTTATCTTATATTCTTTCTTGAGTTTTCTTTTCTTTAGCACTCCGTTGTAATAAAAGTGTTAAATTAAAAAGTAAATAAAAAACTACTGTACATTGTTTTTAAATCCACATTATAAAAATAAAAAAAACTTTCCCTGCTCTACAAACATAGTTATTTTAAATAAATTTGGTCTAAATGTAATTTGGGACTTTCTCACTATAATTTCATATATGTTTTTTTTTACGGTCTAGGTTTGATTTTTGGGATTTGGAATAAGTTATTTTTAAAAAATTTTAACGAACGAATTTTTTTGGTAGTCAAAGTAAAAAAGTTAATTTTATTTTATTAGGGGTTTTAAAATTTGTTTATTTTTAAAATTTAAACCTGTTGCATTCTCGCAGTTTGTGCGTCTTTTTTGGAGAAATGTATGAATCCCCGAAAAATAATTACCCAGGTGTTACTTTTTATATAATTAAAAATATGTGCCTTTTTGCTTTCGAAAAAAAATCCAATGGATTTTTAAAAAATTTTGAGTGGAGAAGTATTTAAAAAATTTTATTTTTATCCCTTGTGAAAAAAGTTTAAAAAAAGGGGGGGCGCACAAAGAAAATCAAGTATAATTGATTATTTCTTCTTTAGTAAAGGGAAGTTTTTTAATGGTATGCATTTTACTGGCTTAGGCTATCTGTATTACAAATTTTAAGTACAATGGATGAGCAGCGAACTATTTTTTTTACTGTAGAAAAAATTAAAATTTAAGTACAAATAAATATTTCTATTAACAATGCAGCGATTATTCTGAATTTCAGTATTTTTTTTTTTTAAAGAAAAGCCTTAGTAAAGAAAAAATGTTACTAACACTCTGTAACGCACTTATTGTACGTTCAAAACCCTTTGTGCCTTGGCCGAGTTGATATCCCTGTACTAAGTAATTTAAACCCTAAACAGGGAATCAAACATAAATTATTGATGTTTAAATTTTACGCACACAGTGCTCGTCATAGCACTTTAGAAATTTGACCCGAATGAAACGTGATGTAAAAAAATATTTTTTAAAAATTAAATTAATGAACTTTTGTGTTCCTTATGAATAAAGTAAGTAAGTAAGAAAGTATTTGATCCCCGACCCCCTCTGTTGTATAGTGGCAGATTTACTGGATTCAGATCTGAGTCCCATTTTCGATCCCCGTCCCCCTAATTCTGTCTTGAAGCAGGGGGTCTGAAACGGAACCAAAATCAACCTCGTGAGGAAAAATGGGGGAGATATTGAACGAATAATAGGCTTCATCTAGAAAATGAGATAAAATTTGGGAGGGCCCGTTGTGCTCCCCACAGGGACCTCAGCTTGAAAATGTGGGCCCTACTTTGCCAAATACGGCACCCTCTCGATTGGTTGCCGCTTGCGGGTGACCCCATGGGATTTTACTCAAGTTAAACCCTTCCCAATTTGGATAAAAAATTTTCCAAAAACTTTATTTCTGGAAAATTGTGTAAACCCTATGATTTTTAAAAACTGAAAACCCGTTTAAATAACAGATACCCCTTCAGTGGTGGGGTCTAAGGGTCACTATTTAAATTGGTCTGCTGATAGCGGACATGGGGGTGCAAACCCTGGTCGAATTTTTGGGGGATTTTTTTCCTAAATTGTTTCCCCATTTCCAAAATAAAAAGCGGAGATAACCCCCAAAATGTTCTTTCCCTTACCCCCCAATTAGTTTCAATTATAAAAACTGAACAGGTGTATGACGGGTAAAATCGTAAAAAAAAATAACAGATATATTTATAGTCAAAATTTTTTAAGTCTTCGAAATGAATGCTTTTAAAAATATGTTATTCCCTCCTTAGCTTTAAAAAAAAAAATTGCCAAAGCAAGGGAAAAATTTTGCACTTTAAAAATTTTGTTATTTTTAATTTCCCGTTACTATAAACCAAAAAATGGTACGACAAAATCGTAGGCACCTCAATGTTGGGTATTTTATTATAGTTAGTGACAAAACTTCAAAAAAAGTTTTTTAAAATTTTCCTTAAATAAATTTTTCTCTGTAAAAAGTGTACATAATTTTTTTATCACTCCTCACCAGTTTTTATTTAAAAAAATTTCAATAGTGGTACAAAGCTTTTCCCCTGGATCACGTGACACTTTGATATGCTAATTACTCAAAATGGTTACGGGTACAAAACTTTTTTTTGTGGTAAAAAAAGGTAAAAAAAATGAAAAAAACTTTGGCATGAAAAAAATCAAAAGTGGTCAAAAGCTTTAAACCTGGAGTCACCACTTTGATATGCTAATTACGCAAAATGGGTAGGTACAAAACTTTTTTTGGTTACAAAATGGTACAAAACTAGACAAAACTTTGGCATCAAAAATTCAAATGTGTACAACCTTTAAACCCTGGATCACCCTTTGATATGAAATTTACTGAAAATGAGACGGTACAAAATTATTGTTTACAAAGGTACAAAACATTAAAAAAACTTTGGCTCAAAAAAAGTTCAAAATCAAAAGGGGGTAAAACCCGATTTCCCCTGGAGAAAGTGGAGTACTCATTTTGATATGTAAAAAAAAAAAAAGGGTGGGTACAATACTTTTTCTTTTGGTAAAAAACGGTCAAAACTGTCAAAATTTTGGCATAAAAAAAAGTTAAAAATTAAAAAAGTAGTAAACAGCATTAACCTTGAGTCACCATTTGATTGCAAAATTTACTCAAAATGGGGGGAACAAAATTTTGGCATAAAAAAAAGTTAAAAAATTCAAAATTGGTACAACTGCAAAAACCTGGTCACCACTTTGTTGAAATTATCAAAACGGGTCGGGTACAAAATGGTTCAAAACTGTACTAAATTTGGGCATAAAAAGGGTTTTAATTCAAAGGTAATGGCGTTAGCTGAGGGAAAATTGAATAAGCAAATTTTTTGCTGGGAGTGTGATTGTTTTTGCTTTATGTCTCCCCATTTTTTCAAACTTGGTGCCTAAACTTTACGGCCGGCCAAACTTCTTATCTCTCTCAATTTTGGAAAAATTTGTTGCTTTTTTCTGATTACCGGTCGGGGGTCCCCCGTCTCCCAATTTTTTTAAAACAAACCTGTTCTGCAACCCTGTGGCGGGAAAACCACCGTTTGTATAACGTTAGCAACGCCTTTTTTGCTGAAAAGCCCCCAAAACCCGCCGGGGGGGCAGGGCCTTGGTTTTAATAAAGTTTTTAACGCGTTTGTTAATTTGTTTGGTTGCGTGGTTTTTTTAAATTTTGAAAAATTTATTTGCATTTGGATATAAAAAATTTAAATTTTTTACGGTATAAGTAAAATTTGGAATTTCATCTTAAGATTTTTAAAATATTATTAGTTATTTCAATGTTGTTTACAATTGAAAGCTACCTTTTTTTAAGATGGTAACAGCTTGGATATTGGTTCAGAAAAATTTTTATTTTGAAAGCTCTTTAAAACCAAAATGAAACAAGTTAGTTAAAAACTGTATTACATTTTTTTTGAAGAATTCTTTGTGTAGTGCTATAATTCAACCCTTCATTTAGGTTAGGATGGCAAAAAGTTTATTATATTTCTTTTTGATAAATGGGGAAATATTTTGTATATTCCTTTCAAAAAACCATTATGTTGAAAGTTCGTAACCAAAAATGAAAAAAGTTAGCTAAAAACTGAAACATTTGTTTGTGTAGAAGCTTAGTTCAAAATGTAATTTGGGTTTAAAAGCTGTGGGAAATACATAACTACAAAAACCCCTATTATTAATAATTCAATCTGTAAATCTTTATTGGTACATTTAAAAATTATTTATTTATAAAATTTAAAATTTGGAGAAAAAAGAAAAAAACGCCCATTTAGAAAGAAAGTAAAACGAACTTCGTTAAAAAAATCATATATATTATGCAATCAAAACAAAAACGATAAAACTGGACATAGAAAAATTCCTTCTGGGTGCGAAGTCCATACGTTTTATATTATAGAGCAATAAAAGGGGTCACGTCTATATTTTATTTTTGGTCCGTGGGCGCAAAATAAAAAGTTGTACTAATTTCGTTTCTGCCAAAATGTGGTAAATATTGGCTACAACTTTTTACAAAATTTTAAATTTTATCGTTCTTATTTGATCATTTGTTCTTACATAAATAAAACCTACAAAACTTGTCAGTTTAATAAAGTAAAATCAAATTTTCTTATTATTTTAGACCCCGGGGCCCTGAGAAAATGACAAACACTTGACCCAATTTTTTAACCTAACAACAAAAACTGTTTGGGCAAAGCCTCATTAAAAATAATCGTCAATTTGAAAACGGCATTTTAACTTCCAGAAAATGTTTTCAGGTACAAAACCCCTCCTGATAAAATGGGGGGGGAAAAATACATTTTATCTGGTAGATAAATGATATATGGCAGTCAAGACGCATTTTAAACTTACCCACCAGAAAAAATGTTAAATATTTATTAAAGGAGTCTTCCCCCCCCCGGCCCTAAACCTTTTTCCAGGAGACGTGACTTTGGCGTTTTTTTTAATCAAACAAAAACGATTGAAAAAAGGTTTTGAAAAAATTTGGGTGTTATTTACCAATGTCCTCACTTACTTATGTCCTAAAATAATTTTTTTAAACTAAATCATTTTTTAAATTTTTAAATTGACCTAACTTAATAAAAACCCTTTACTGATATTAGAACAGGGTTAATTGAGGTTAAGGCGAGTTAGCATAGTTTGATCTCCCTTGGCCCCTTTAACTTTCAATTTTTTTTAAAATTAATTTATCTAACCCAGGCTTCTCAAACTTTTAGTCACATGGCCCCTGTATCCTTTAACATTTTTTTTCAAGGACCCCTTAGTAGGTCAATATTAAAAATAAATTGATATATATTTAAAAATTTTGTATTTTTATGGGTTTAATTAGAATACATTTTTATTGCAAAAACATTAACAATTAATTTTAAAATTTAAAAAAAAATATTCATTTTAAAAAATTTACTTTTAATTGAATGATAGTAAAAATATTGAATAATGTTTTAAATTTTAAATTAAAATAAATGAAAATTTAGTGAATATAAAATGAATATTAATTCAATATTAAGAGGATTTTTAAAAAAATTTTTTTTTGAAAAGGCGGGACAGTTTAATCACAAAAATTTAGTTGGAAATTGATAAAATGTTTCGTTTTTTTTTATGAAATTTCGACGAGAAAATTTAAAAATTGAATGTGAATTCCAAAAACCCCTTTTTTTAAAATCAAAAGCACAAAGCGGGGCCCAAAACCCCTTCTTGGGGCCCCCATTTTTATCCCGGGTTTAAACATGGCAGGGCTTTCCATTATTTTTAGTGAACACCAGTGTTTTAGTATTTTTAACGATATTATAAGATCAAAAATATATAAAGATGTGTCGGGGTTTCCCTGGACGACCCTTGGGGAATTTTTTGAAAATGCTGATCTAAGCATATAACACGTATCGGGCACTGAAAAACAGTTTAATAAATAAACATTTTAAAATTTATAAAAAATTTCTTCAGTCCTTGGCGGATTCCAGAACATCGAATCGAAGTCCTTGAAAATTTTCTAGAAACAAGAGCCAAATTGGGTTGTCAGGGGTACAATTCATATAACCATCCCGGGGACAATTGGACCGGTTACCAGGAGTGTGTTTCGGGGGTAATAGTTCGCCGTTTGTCGGGGGAAGATCGCGAGACCCCCTTTAAGGTTTTCCAAGGAGGGGCGCAAAAATGAAACAAATACCATATTTTGCTATTAGACATTTTTTTTTACATTCCGGTGTTTTTGTTGCGGTAAAACACATTGAATCTAAATGAATGTATCACACTGTAGGCCCCCCCCCCGAGCTTCATTGGTAGCGTTACTATACATCTAAGTCTGCCGAAAAACACCAAGGCCGTTTTGCAAAACGGTAGGAGAAAAAACGGAGGGACGGTTGATTTTCTTGCTAGGACGAGCGTGCGTTAAAAAAAACTCAAAGGGTAGTTTCGCCTCCCCCTCGGGTTTACCCCTCCCCTTTTTAAGCGTACTGTGGACACGGCCGCACGGCAATAGGTGTCACTCTCTGTTTTATGTTTTGTGTTGTTAGAATTTTGGCGTTCCTTGACTATCGAAAAGTCACGTATTTAAAGTAAATGAAAGAATTTTTTAAAAAGACCCTAACAAGTAGCGGTGATTTAAAGGGGACATGGTAGGGAATTCCTGGGCCTTTTAGGCTTATTGTACGAAAAATTTCGTAAAAATTTTTATTTTTAGGAAGTTGTATTGGGAAGTATCTTTCCTTGTTGGGAAATTGACGATCCGAAACTTGAAATTGGGGTTCCATTTCGACAATTATTAAATATTTTTTTTTAAAAGGGATTTTATTTTTTATTACTAAATTTACAAAAAAAAACATGGTCATAAGGGTTTATTTTTTCGAGAAGGCACAATATTAAAATTGTTGGGTTGAATACAATAAAAGTGTTTTTAATTTGTTTTTGTAATGAGTTATTTTAAAATTAATTTAGTACGGTTGAAGTTTTTTTTATATTTTTACTTGTATTATTTACTGAAAATAAGCTCTTCCCTTTTTTTTTTTTTTTAAATTTTAAGCAATTTGGCAAATTTATTGTTTTGTTAAAAAATAACTTTGGGATTTTTGTTGCAATAATATTGATATTTTGTTTATATAGTCCAAATAAACTTTCCCCCTTTAAAAAATCAAATAGGGTATTTTCATATTTATTTTAATTTGTAAATAGGGGAATATTTTTCTCTCCCATTTTTGGGGGTTTGGCGGAAGCTGTGGATCCATGTTTCGGGCAAGGGACAGTGTCTTAAAGGGAACACTTTTCTCCCCAGTCACCCAAACACCTAAATAAAGAGCTGACCCAGGTTACTGCGAGTATAAATTTTTCAAAAAAAGTTGTAACCACCATACGTATGTGTGTTAAACAATTTGACGTGTTTAAAGGGAAATAGGTATCCCCTAGGTTATTTTTAAAAACGTAAAAACTTAAATACCAAAAAAAAGTGTGGCATTTTTGTTATTTTCGTGAATTACTCAACCAAATAATCTAATATACTCGTGTAAAATCACAAACGAACGGTCTGCAAACTTACCAGTTCGTTGATAATATATGTGGGGTAAATGTCACTACTGTGGCCTTCTAGGAATTGAGTGAAGAGCACCTTTTTTAAAAAAACCAACTTTCAGGTAAGCAGTATAATTTCTCTTTATTATCAGTGTTATTTTTTTAAGGGCCCTATTAATAAAATCCAAAAAAATTCAAGCTTTATACATGATTCGACGGCAATATCGAAAAGTAATTACTAAATTTTTTTAGTTGTCAATATATCCGTTCGAAATAAATTTTAACCAAAAATGTAATAAAGGGAAAATGATAAACATGTAATCCGGGGGCACGACTGCGCCTACAAGGGAATTTTTGACAAGGGGAAAGAAAAAAAAATGTAAAAAAACGAGAACCCGGAGGTTTTTTCCCAGTTACTTTTCTTGACTTTGGGAAAGGTTAATAAGATTTTTTTGAGAAAGGGAAAACCATTCACCAAAAAAAGTATGGCCTAAGACTTACAGAACCAATATTTAGTTGTAACGTTAAGTAAGCCCGTGTAAGATTAATAAACAATTGCATTTTTTTAAACCCCTTGCGTAGAGCTCAATTTGATATCCCTTTAGATTTTTGGTAAAATTTAAAACAAAAAATAAACAGAAAAGATAAAATTTTAATATTCAATTATGAAAACACGTGACATAGTTTAAAGCTAGGTAATTTATGCTTTAATTCGTGAGAAAAATATTGTTATTAAATGAAAATATGCTCAAGGACGATTCTACCCCAATTCTATAAGATTATAAAAAAACCGACAAAAAAATACGCTTCAAGATTGGTGGTCAAAAATAATTTGACCCCCATATCAAATACTCCGAATTTGTATCGTTAAAACTATACGTTTTTTTCTTTATATTCTAATTAAAATTTGGGTGGTGGAATATGCAGGTCTGTCTTACGTGGGGCTGAGGATTGACGCGGGGGCCGTGTCGACTCGGAGATTTCCTTTGACCGTCTCAAAATTTCCCCTCACAGCGTCGCGAGATTTCCCACTTCAGGTCATCGAGGGAAGGGAGGGATTTGATCCGATTTTTAAATTTTTTTCAATCGTGGGGGATTGAACGGGGCGTATTCGAGGAATTATCTTATCAATATAGGACTGGTACCACGCCCACAAAAGCCGGCTCCCCGAATACCTTAATGGCTAATCCATTTTCAAAATAAAATTATCTATTCATTAATAATCGCTTGTTTTTCAAATCACCTTTAAATTGCTTTTTAAAAGTAGTCATGAAACAAAAACATTCCCAAGACATTGTTAAAAAAATGTTTTATTTTCAAATTTTTATGCTTTTGTGGTTGATAGGGCCCGCTGGCCAACTGACTGGTTTTAAAAAATTGGCGGGTCCTTTTCTTTCTTTTCTCGATCCCTTCCTCTAAACTCCCTAATTCTCTTTTCCTCTCTATATTGTATGCCTTAGTCTTCCACCAGTTATTTTTTGCAGAACCCTAGATTCTCGTCCCCCATTATTCTTCAAGGGCCCTTTAAATGTCATAACATGTTTTTATCAATGATACCCAAATTTTACTGTTCAGAGGGAAAATAAACGGGTCCATACTTTATCACTGAGAGTCCCCCAAACCGCCAAACCCCTCCTTTATTTTCAACAAAATTGACTTGGTGCCCCCCTCCTCCTAACCCCCGCGGGGCCCCCCTTTGAGGAGAAAGAATACAATAGACACTTGGTTTTTGGGGTAATTGGGGGGAGAAAGCATGGATTATAGAAATCACGACGTACCAAAAAAAAACCTCCTTTTCTGTATACACACAATAATTTAGAGGGAAATGTTGTGTATGAATAATAACTAAAATTTATTTGTGTCTTTGTCCATTACTCCTTTTGATATCCTCCATTGGGTTTAGGGTGGATTACTTCATTCCCAAATGTTTTGGTATTATGGTACAAAAATTATGGAAAATTTTAAGAAAATTTAAAAAAAACATTGAGAGAAATCAGGGCTAAAGTTATCTCCTGCCCCCTTTTTTAGAATAATTATTTTTATTTCAAAAAGACTTCATTTAAATTTTGCAGATTGGCCCATTTTTACCTATTTTATTCTTTTATTTTCAACATATCTTGACCTGGAAAATTTTTTTTACACTTTATATTTTATTTATTTTTTTTATTAATATTTTTGTGTGTAGACTTGTTTTTTTTGATTTTAATCAATAATTTGAGATTTAAGTTTTGATGCTTATAATTTTAAAAAGTAAAATATTACACTCTTTTCTTCACCCAAAAAAATATTTAAAAGATACATTTTTTTTGCTTTGGGAACTTTTTTTTAAACTCTACACCATTAACTGTTTAATTTTAATTTAGTTTTGTATCTATTCTTCTAGATCAATTTCTAATTCTTTTTTGTGATATAAATATTTATTTTTTAAAAATCTGAAATTATTAAATTTTGAAAATGTGTTATATTAGGTAATAATCTTATTGAAAAAGGTTTCAGTGTCATTTTTTTTTAAAAATTTTTTTCATTCCACTTTACAAAAAAAAAGGTTATTTAATTTTCCCTCGGACGGAGAAGATTTTGGACAAGTGTAAATTGGACAAAACATTTGATCTTTGAGTTTAGTCTAAAGTCTTTTGGGGGGAAAAAGCTTATTTCCCATTGATTTTACTATAAACTATTTAAAACTGGTTTTTTTAAAAACCCCCTTTACATTTAAAATTAAAAATAAATAATGTACTTAGTACGCGTCTTTTCTACCCCTTTGTTTTATGCGCTTTTAAGTAATAAAATACTTAATGGTTAGGATTTTAGAAGGGGGGTTTTTGAAAAAAGCACGCATTTGATGGAGAGAGAAAGGAATCCATTTAGGAAACCCCGTTCATCCGAGCGATATTCGTACCTTGGTTCCCATCCTCAGCGTCAAACTCAACACGAAAATGGTGCGTTAGTAACACGCCCCTGAGGGGGTATTGTATAAAATAAGTTGAGTATAATCATTTCAGTTTTTAAAATAAGGGAGTATTGCTAATACCAAATAATACTTATAAAAATTTTTTCATTGTTTTTCCATACTTTAAAACCCCTTTTTTTAATTAATAAAGTACATGTCACTTGATGTTTTGTTTTAAAAATTTTACAACAAAATTTAAAAAAAATGCATCCTTTTTAAAAATATTTAAATTTTTAAATTTTGATATTTAGTGCCCCGTGTCTTTTCCCATTTCGCTGTCTGGTATTTTCCAATGGAAAAGGAAAGAGGAAAGGAGAATTTTTTGGAAAAAGTGCCCATATTTTTCGTTGAAAAAATTATGATATTTTAGAAAAAAAAATTTTATTCCCCCCATCGGGATTTTAACACTGATTCCGTTATTTGAAATTCAGGTTCGGGGAAAATAAACTCTAAGGGAAATTTTGACCCCAAATGTGGTCACAAAAAAATTTAATAATTCATTTACAAGTTTCTTTCGTTTAAAAAATGTAGAACATTGGAATTGTTTTTTTGACCAACACTTTTTGTTAGAAAAATTTTTGTCAATAAAAAGGGGGGTGAGGTGAGGAAAGGGGGTTCCCCGTACCTGGAATATTGTATTCGGGCGGGGTCTTTCCGGAAAGGAACATTTTTAAAATTAAAATTTTTTTTTAAAAAATTTCCCCCCTTTTGGAAAAGGGGCTTTTAAAATGGGTTTTTAAAAATTTTTTATTGACTTGGGGGGCGCAGAAAAAAATCAGAAAAGGTTTGTACCGTTTTTTTTTGCCCCAAAGTCCCGGGGGCATTTTTAAATCTATTTTAAGGCAGTGTCTAGATGGACTTTTTTTTTAAAAAATTTTTTTTGGAAAATGTTTCCGGGTTACAAATCCTCACTTAAAAGTTTAAATAAAATTTTCAGCTTTTTTAAATTTTTAAAAATAGGGCAATCTTTTTCAAAAAATAAAGTCCAAAATGGGCATTAACCAACTCCCCCGGGCCGAAGGGGGCCCCTTATCTGATAGCTCTATTTTTAAAAAATCACCCCTTTGTGCCGAAAGTCCCCCGTCCATATAGACCTGTTTTTAAAATATGAGTAAAATGCCCCCCGTTTTGGGAAAAGAATCCGGGTAGCGCGGGGGGTTTTAAAATTTTGGCAAACAAAACCCAAAAACCCCCGGGGTTCGCCCTGTGTACGGGGATCTTTTTCCCCAAATTTCATTATATGATTTCATGGGGGTTTTATCCTCAACAAAATTTTTAATTTTAAAATTTTGGCCCCAATTTAAAATTTTAATGGAAATAGCAAAAATTTTTTTTATTTTTATTTTTTATTGATCAACAAAAAGGGAGGAAATATAAATAAGTTTTTTTAAATAATAACTATTTTTCCCCCCCCCTTAAGATTTTTTTTTTTTGGGATAGGGGAAAAAATTTAATTTTAAAGGGTTTTTTGGAATAAAAGGGTTAAAATTTTTAGGGACTGTACCAGCTTTTTCCAAAAAAGGGGAAGAAGGGAAAACCTTTTTAAAAGAGACCACTTCAGAAAAACCCAAAACTTGATTAAAACCTCGATCCCCCTCCCACATAAATGAAATTTTTTAATGGATGAGAACCTTTAAGCCCCTCGGCCCCAAAGTGGTTTTTACATAAAATTAAATTCCATAAATTTATTTCCATTTTGTTTTGAAGACAATGGGTTTTTGGGGCCAGTATAAAACATTTATAATGATAGTATCGAATTTTAAATTTTTATATTTTTCCCTTGCAAATGCTGAAAAATTTTTTTTAAATTTTTTTTTTTTAAAATTCCAAAACCCCCGTCCCGAAACTTTTTAAAATTTTGAAAGGGTTTAACTTTTTTTTTTAAATTTTTTAAAAAATAAGAATGTGCGTGTCGTCGGGGGTAAAACAACAAAATACGAGGAGCCCCCGAGCCCCCTCCAGAAGACGAAAAAATTTAAAAACATATGTGTTGTTATTTTTGTTTTAAAATTTTTAAACTTAAAAAATAAATTTAATAGTCAATTGAATCAAACTTTAAACAAAGAAAAAATTACTATTTTTTTATTTTTAAAAAATTTAAACCCACAGCTCCTAAGTTTAAAAATAAATTATATATTTTTTTACCATTTAAAAAAATTTTTTTTTTTAATATTTTAAACCCCCTTCCTTTTTTTCTTTTTAAAAACTTTTTTTTCTTTTTAAAATTCAAAAATGCCCCCCCGCCATTTTCCCTTTTTAAATTTTTTAGGTAAAATTTTTCCCCCTGGGCTTAAAAAAAATGGGGGTTTTTTGGAACTTTTTTTAACTTGATTATTTTTTATTTTTTAAATTTTTTTGCGCAAAGTTTAAATTTTAAATTTTAAAATTTCTTTCCCAAGGACAGAGTTTTTTTTTTTTTAAAAAAAAATTAAAAAAAAGGGGTTTTGGGGGATTGTTAAAAAAAAAGGACTAAAGAAAAAAATAAAGGAAGTTCTTTTTGGGTTTTCGGTTTTTAAAAAAAGAAAATTATATATGAATCATAAATTTGGGAAACCCGCAAAAGCTTGAAAAAAAGGGGCTAAACCTTTCGGGAAAAAGGGTTTTTGGGGGAGTTTTTTGGACATGTAAGGAAAAAACTAAAGAGAAGAAAATAAGATTTTACTACTGTGCGTTTTTTCAAGACATAATGCAAACATGGACGATCTGGCCCACCTGATTGGTCCCTTTGACGGGGGTGGATCCGACTTCATGAAACACGACATCAACTCCCCCCTCAAAATACGCGGCTTACTGACCGCCCCGGGGTCGAGGGCCCCTTAGAGCAAGACTCGGGACAATTGCGTCAAAAATTGCGCTAACCCTTTTTGGCCGACGTTGTGTTCGAGTGAAACAAGACTCATCCACCGGCGCGTGATTTGAAAATTATCACGAGAATAATCGAGAATTCTGTCGAAGCAACGTACACCCCTCTCCTTCGTCCCAGTGTGATTCCCGCCGTTTGTGAACACGTGATTGACTTTGTACAGTATATAACGGCTGGACTGTGTAGTGATGTCACTCATTTCTCTGCACTCGATTAGGTGAGACACTTGTCTTAGATTTAGACGTAGGTCGTTGTTCGACGTTTTCTAAATTATGTTGGGTTAAATTGTTCAAAATTTAAGTTTCAACTTTAAATATAAATCATGATTACTAATAGCTATATTTCTCTGAGACTGCAGGATTTGCCTGTCAGCCATTATGGTTTATGCGCTAGCTTTTTTCTTTGTACTTAACGTTGTGTCCGCCTCACGGACGGTTGGAACTTTAGCATGGCGCCATCTTGGGCGCTAATGGAACTTTAGCATGTCGCCATCTTGGGGCGCTAATTATTTGGGTTTTAAAACGTGTAACTTATTTTAAAATAGTTGTTCTGCTTGCTAAAAGTTAAAGATTTGTTACGATTGTGATTCCTTTTAATTTGTTACTCAACTCGGGGGGCGCGAGCCCGTGCACCCAGCACATTGGTCATTACAATAATAATAATTAGATTGTACTAATTTGATTGGGATCTATTGTAACAGGTTAGGTTTAGGTAAATCATTTTCTCTGTCGCGCCTTACAATGGCAGTCTATTATAAAACTTCATACTTATGTCAATATAGTGTCGGCATCGCCAGGTCGTGTAGACCTATACATATTACTTGTATTTAACTTTCCTGCTAGGTTAGTCGCCTTCTGCGAGGGTCAATTTAATTATGACTACGTTGGTATTAATCATTCTGTTTTCTCTTAACGACTTGGGGTCTTGCCCTTTATTTATTGTTTACTTCGGCCCTTATCGGCCAGTCACTCGACTTTCCTAGAGTGTCTCGCTCTTGTATGTCTGCTAGTTGTTTGTAGAATAAAATAAACTCTCTTGTAACTTACCTACCTTTTATTTATTGTAATTTGAACCTATCAAATCATATGAAGGGGGGTTACACTACCAGTACATGAAATCGTCAGTCTACATTATTGGGTGAGATCAAGCTCATCATTAAGCTCATCATTAATATTTGTTGTGTCACTAGAAATTTAAAGGACCTTTTATTTGCTTTAGACAATATAATTCAATGTAAAACTTATTTTCTATTACTTTTCTTCTTTTTTCGAATATTTATTCACAATTCTTTTAATAGTTTTACAATTTAGGAGGAATGCCTTATTAGGTAGGATCTGAATCTGGACTCAGAAAGAAACCACAATAATAATAACAACACACAATTATCAATATTTTATATTATTTTATTATAATTTAAAATTAGTTACATTATACAATCCAGTAATGTTCCTGAGCACACCCAGTGGTCCAGAGTGTAGAGGGGCATCATTGCCTCTACCGGTTAGTTGAGCTGGAGATATTTTCTGTAATTTTTAAAAAATTTGGGAAGTCCCCGGGGCAAGGTTTTCCTTTTTTTTCAAACAGACGGTTAAATAAACATTTCATTTTATTTTTCCAATACGGTTTTTTAAATTTAAATTCAAAAATTAATTAAAAAACCCCCCCCCTAAAAAAAATTTTCTTATTAAGGTGCTTTAAATTTTTGTACAAAAAAAATTTTTTTAAAACATCTGTTTACTCCCCTTTGGGGTTTACCCCTGTTTTAAAATAAAATTATTTTTTTGGGATTAGGAAAAAATTCTTTAGGGGGACCCACCCTTTTCGTTAGGAATATAAAAAACCCAAACCCATCTGTAACTTGATGGTATAAAACACAGATTTTACCCTCTTCGGGTCTTTTCCAAAGACAATTTTGGGGGTTTTTGACCCCGGGCCCCAAACGGGTTAAAGGACTACTTTTTCTTAAATTCATTGTTTTTTTTGTGGAAACCCCGGGGAAAGTTTTAAATGAAGGACGGGGGAAACCAAAACAGAGACACAAACTCTTCATATTAAAAATAAAAGATTGTAACTAAAAATCCAATGTCATATTAAGACAAAAAATTTTTTGGGATTGTTATACCCCTTTAAATTTTTGGGAAATTTTAAGTAAAAAAAGGGTTGATAAATTTACCTTTAAAAAAACAACCTTATCCAATTATGGGTTTAAAACCCCTTTCATAGAATTGATTTAAATTTTTAAAACAAAAATTATTTAAAAAAAATTTTAAATTAAACATTAAAATTTTTTAATTTTTCCCTTTTATTTAAATAAAAAAAATTATTGTTGCCCAAAAAAAATTTAAAAAATTTAAAGTAAAAATTAATATTTTTTGGGAATATTTTTTAAAGTGACATAGAAGTTACATCTTAGAATTTAATAGATAGCCCTATTTTTTAAAATTTTTTAATGATATGAAAAATTTAAATTAATTTGATGGGATAAAAACCCTAAACAAAAAGGTGTTGGTTGAATTATTTGATATTTTTAAGAAAAAAAAAGATTTTTAAAACTTAAATTTTAAAAAATTTTATATGGAAAAAATTAATAATTAAAAAATTAGTTTTTCCAAAAGCTAAAATTTTCTTTTGGTTTTTTAATTTTTTTCCAAAGAAATAAAAAAAATTTTCCCCCTTATAAAAGGTCATGGTTTTTAAAATTTTTAAATTTTTTAGGGTATAGGTATAAAAATTCTTTTTATTTTTACCCTAATAATTAATTAATTTTAAATTTTTAATTTCCCAGTTAAAACCCAAAAAATTTAAATTTCCTATTAAAATTGGATTTACCTCTCAAAAGGGGCTTGAGTTCTAAAAAAAGCCCCAGGGGTTTTTAATTATAAATAATTTACTGAAAATTATATTACTTTAAACCCCAAAAAAAAAAACGGCTAACTTTTTTAATCGCCCGGGAAACCCTGAAATTTTAAAAGAGCTGTAATTTTTTCCAAAAGATGTGTGGTTAGATTATAAAAAATTTTTCCCCGCAACAAAAGTCCCTTTTAAAAAAACAGTTGTTTCCTCCTGAAAATAATGATGGGAGGCGTCCCAATCATTAAAAAAATTTATCAACCCCCGGTTGATAGGTTCGAAGATTTGGGAAATTTCATTTTAAAAATTATCGTTATTTTAATTTATAATTTATTTATGTTTAAATCAAATCCTTTGAAAGGGGTTTTGCAAGGGAGCTAGGGATAATTCCCTTTGGTGAAATTAAGAAAAGGGCCCGTTTTTTTGCACATCAAAAATAAGGGCCAATCTGAAAGTATTAAAAAAAACCCCACTTGAAAAAAGCCCGATGTCCTCATGGGGGGTTCAAATTTTTATAAACCTTTTTTGGTCTTTTTCAAATCCACGAAATATCTGCTTTAATGTTTTTCCCATCAAGGACCCTTAATGAAAAAACACCT
>JBCFYV010001476.1:0-56563 GCA_039000515.1 Timema cristinae | reverse complement strand
AAGTGGAGCAAGCCCCTGATTCCGCCATTTTCCCAAAAAAAATCAGTTTAATATCTGATTGCTCAATGAAAAGTACCAAATATTAAGCGAAAAAAAAACAGATACTCACTTTGTCTTAGCCAAAAAGGGCCCGAGAAGCGTAACTTTAAAAAAAAAAAACCCCCAAAGAGACCGACCCCGGGCCCCGGGCCCCCCGGCCGCGTTGGGAGGGCGGGGGGGCCCATAAGGTATTAGGCGGGCCGGTACAGCGGGGACGATCCCGAGGCGACCTGCAGAGCGGACGGCCCGGCCCCGGGGTGACGGGAACGTCTCTCGGGAAGCCGGCGGCTCGGGAGGCGGCTCCGCACGGGACCGGGATAACGTCCGGGTTCCCCAAAAGGACTGCGGGGTTTTGGGGAGGGCGCAGAGGGGCGGCCTCGACGGCCGGTACCCTCCCGACGGCGTGGCCCTTTTGACAGACTAACGTAGGCGAGCCGACGCCGACGCGACGCCGACGGATCGAGAAAAAGTTCCAGAAAAAAAAAAAAAAAAAATTTTTTTTTTAAAATTTTTAAAAAATCGAAAAAAAATTCAAAAAAAATTCGAGTGTATTAATTAGTAAATATTTTGACTTTAGATCGACGCCCGCCCCGAGACAGACGGCAAACCAGTCCCCCCAAACTTTAAAAACCCATTCGTCGACCGAGCCGGCGTGAAGGTCAGAAGAAAAGGAAAAAAAAAAAAAAAAAAAAACCGAGCGGATTAATAAGTTAATATATTGACCCATATAACGACGCACACCCCGAGATAGACAGCGACCCCGCCCTGCCCAATCGACACCCCTGTAGTTCGAACGAGCCGGCGGGACGATGAGAAAATCGAGTTTTTATGCTCGAGAGGGAGGGCGAGCGAGCAAGCGGGCCGCCGGAGCGGGGTCGCGCTACCTGCCGTACGGCGCGCCAGCCTCGGACGGCCGGCCGAACGGAGGTGTAGGCGGTCGACGGTGGCTCTTTCGCGGCGGGCGCCCGCGAGAGGAACCCGAGCGACCCGCCGGAGGTAGGGGTGGACCCGCGGGAGGCGGCGCCGTCCCACGAGCGCGACGCCTCATCCGGCCGGGTCGCCGGGAGGAGACCCGTCCCCGGCCAGGAGGGGACGCTGACGGTCGGCGCAGGCCGGGGCGCCCAGGGGGCTTCCGGAGGACGCGTGGTGACCACACGGCTCCACGCGTCGCAAGGTGCAAAGAGTGTGGCGAGTGGCGGGCCACCCTCTTCGACCGTCGAAAACAACAATCTCATCTTATATGGTGATGTTCTTATACTCTTCTCTCAGACTTGGAAAAATAATAAATAATCTTTAAGGGTTGGTTACGTGTCTTTGTGATTTTTTTTAATCTACGCTTATTATTTATTTTATATTGCTTCGAGAATAAAAGAGTTTTATACAATTATTATTATTATTATCTATTTTAGCAAGTAAAGTTTGGCTATAATTATACTATCTTTGGTTTTTTGTTAATTGGGAGATCTAATCTATTGGATTTATATAAAAATGCCGGTTCCGTATTTGATTTATTTTAATTATAATTCCTGTTGGTCTGGTATTAGTTTATTCTTAAACTGATCAAAACTCCTTTCGATCTTGATGAAAGTGAATCTGAAATTGTGTTTCTGGGTTCAACGTCAGTGGATTTGCTCTCGTTTAAAAGGGTTCGTTACTTCTCTTTGTGATCGAAAGTTTTGTACAGGAGTTGCGAGTGTTCGAATACTTTTACCGTGCGTGTGTCCCATAATCCTCCGTAGTAGTAGTGGCCCGTTTTACCAAGACTTTTTTTTTTTTTTTTTTGTATTTTCACACACTCGGATAAAAGTCGTACGCGAACATGTTGCTTCGGACCCGTATCATACATGTCTCGGACATGTTTCTTCGGACTCAAAGCTACATGTCTCGGACGTAACTACATGTACTCGGACATGTAGCTTGCTGGACTCGTAAGTAACTTCCCATGTCTCTGTCAGACATGTATATTCGAACTTGTAGCTACATGTATCTTCGACTCGTAGCTACATGTCTCGGACATGTAGCTTCGAACTTGTATACATGTACTTCGAACTATACAATGTCTCGGACATGTAGTCTTCGGACTCGTACTTACATGTCTCGGACATGTAGCTTGAACTTGTATATACATGTACCTTCGAACTCGTAACTACATGTCTCGGACATGTAGCTTCGGACTCGTGCAGCTAGGACATGTGCTGATTTACTATGTCTGGACATGTTGCTTCGAACTCTGTAACTACATGTCTCGGGACATGTAGCTTCGGAACTCGTAAGCTACATGTATCGTGACTGTAGCTTCAGAACTTTTTCGAACTTAAACTACATGTCTGGGCAGTCTTCGAACTCGTTAGCTACATGTCTCGGACATGTTGCTTCGAATTCGTAACTACATGTCTCGGGCATGTAACCTCGGACGGAAGTCGTGACCAGTTCATGTTTTATCGGGGGGGTCTTTTACGTCTTTTCGTTCAGTCTCGACGGCTCACTCGCGCGCCAGACGGATACCGTCGACTATCGCGTTTGGTACAGGAGTCAAGTGTTCGAATACACTTGGCTTTTTTTTTTTTTTTTTTTTTTTTTTTTTTGTGGATTGTTTTATGGGTGAGCCGATCCCGGCGGTACTGCAATACCGGGCCGACTCGCGGCAGAAGTGGTGCAAGCTCCTAGCTTTCCGCCATGTTCAAAAAACCACGTTTAATATACTTATTGCTCAATGGAGCAAAGTACCCAGATATTAAGGCTGATAATAACAGATACTACACACTTTGATCTTATAGCCAATAAGGGCCGAGTAAGGAAAAACCTTATAAAAAAAATTAACCGAAGAGACCGTCGCGGCCGGCCCCCCGGACCGCGTTGGTGAGGGCGAGGGGGGACCATTTCTCTAGGTATTAGGCGGAGCCGGTACACGAGGCGGACGATCCCGAGGGTCTGCAGAGCGGACGGACCGGCGGTGGTGAGGCGAACGTCTTCTCGGGAAGCGCGCGGCTTCGCGGTGGCGGCTCCGCACGGGACGGGGATAACGTAACGGGTTCTTCCTGAAAGGACTAAGCGGGGTGAGGACTGGGCGCTAGTCGGGCGGCCTCGACCGGCCGGTACCCTACCGACGGCGTGGGCCCTTTTGACAGACTTAACCGTTAGCGGAGCCGACGCCCGGACGCGACGCCGACGGATCGAGAACGTGTCCAGAAATAAAAAAATATATTTTTTTTTAATTTTTAATATAAATCGAATAAAATTAAAAAAATTTTTCGAGTGTTATTCAATTAGTAAAATATTTTGACTCTTAGAATCACGACCCCGGCCCCCGAGACAGACGGGCAAAACCAGTCCCCCAAACGTTAACCATATCGGTTCGACCGAGCCGGCGTGAAGGTCAGAAGAAAAGGGTCCGGTGAAAAAAAAAAAATAAAAAACGAGCGGATTAATATAGTTAATATATTGACTCCATATAACGACGCACACCCGAGATAGACAGCAGACCCCCCCCGTCCTGCCAATCACACAACCTGTAGTTCGAACAGCGCGGAGACGATGAGAAAATCGGTGTTATGCTCGAGAGGAGCGCTCGAGCGAGCAAGAGGGCCGCCGGAGCGGGTCGCGCTACCTGCCGCCTACGGCGCGGCCAGCCTTCGGGCGCCGGCACGATCGGAGGTGTAGGGCGGTCGGTCGGTGGATACTTCGCCCGGGCGCAAGCGAGTGGAAACCCGAGCAGAACCTGCCGGATGGTAGAGGGTGGACCCGCGGAGGCGGGCGCCGTCCCCCTCGAGCGCGACCGCCTCTACGGGGTCGCGGGTAGGAGACCCGCTCCCCGGCCAAGGAGGCGACGCTGACGGTTCGGCGCAGGCCCGGGGCCCAGGGGCTTCCAGGAGGACAGCGTGTGGTGACCCACGGCTCCACAGCGCGCTCCGCAAGAGTGCAAAAGAGTGTGGCGCGTGGCGGGACCGACCCCTCTGCGTACGTCGAAAACAACAATATCATCTTATATGATCGATGTTCTACTATACTCTTCTCTCAGACTTGGACAAAATTAATAAATAATTCTTTAAGGGTTGGGTTACGTGTCTTTTGTGATTGTTTTTGTATCTACGCTTATTATTTATTTTATATTGTTGAGAATAAAGAGTTTATAAATTATTATTTATTATTATATTTCTTAGCAAGGTATATGTTTGGCTATAATTATACTTATCTTTGGTTTTTTGTTTATCGGGAGATCTAATCTATTGGATTTATATAAAAAGCCGGTTCCGTATTTGATTTATTTAAATATAATTCCTGTGGTCTGGTATTAGTTTATTCTTAAACTGATCAAACACTCCGTTCGATACTTGCTGAAAGTGAACCTGAAATTGGCATCTGGAGTTCAACGTCCAGTGATTTGCTCTCGTTACTTCTCTTTGTGATCGAAACGTTTTGTACAGGAGTGCGACGTGTTCGAATACTTTACCGTGCGTGTGTCCCATAATCCTCCCGTAGTAGTGGCCACGGTTTTATACCAATACTTTTTTTTTTTTACACACTCCGGATAAAAAGTCGAAGCGAACATGTTGCTTCGGACCCGTATGCTACATGTGCTCCGACATTGTTTCTTCGGAATCGAGCTCATGTACTGCTGGACATGTAGCTTCGGACTAGTAACTACATGTCACGGAACATGTATATTCGATCTGGTTGCTACATGTTCCTTCGAACTATGTAGCTACATGTCTGGAACATGTAGATTCGAACTTGTAGCACATGTATCTTCGAACTCGTGGCTACATGTCTCGGAACATGTTTTCTTCGGGACTCGTAAATTCCATGTCTCGGACAATGTAGCTTACGGACTTGTTTATACTATCTACACATCTCGAACTCGTATCTAAATGTCGAGACAATGTAGTTCGATCTAGTTGTACTTGTCTTTAGGGACTTTGTTGCTGCGAATCGTAACTACATATCTCGGATGTATCCTCCGGACGGATGTCGTGACCAGCTTAATGTTTTGTCGGGGGTCTTTTACGTCTTTTGTTCTGTCGCTCGACGGCTCACTCGGCGCAGACGGATTCCGTCGACTATCGCGTTGTACAGGAGTCAAGGGGGTTCGAATTACACTGGCTTGTTTTTTTTTTTTTTTTATGTGGATTGTTTTTTTTGGGTTGAGCCGATCCCGGCGGTACTGCAATACCGGGCCGACTCGCGGCTTAGAAGTGGAGCAAGCTATAGCATTCCGCATGTTCCAAAAATCAGTTTAATATACGGATTCGCTCAATGAGCAAAGTACCAGATATTAAGCTGATAAGAACAGATAATACACTTTGATTATTAGCCTATAAGGCCGAGAAGGATAAACTTTAAAAAAAAAAAAAACGAAGAGGGAACGACGCCGGCCCAGGCCCCCCCGGCCGCGTTGGTGAGGGCGAGGGGGCCCATCACAGGTATTGGCGGAGCCCGGTACACGCGGGACCGATCCCGAGGCGACATGCATAGCGGACTGGACCGGCGGAGGTGAGGGAACGTCTTCGGGAGCCGCGCCGGCGTCGGGAGGCGGGCTCCGCACGGGTCCGGGATAACTGTACCGGGTTCTCCTGAAAGGACTAAGCGCGGCTGAGGACAGGGCAGCTAGACGGGCGGCCTCGACGGCCGGTACCCTACCGACGGCGTGGGCCCTTTTGACAGGACTAACCGGTAGGCGATCGCCGACGCGACGCAGACGCCGACGTATCGAGAAGAACGTTCCAGAAAATAAAAAAAATAATTTTTTTTTAAATTTTAATAATATACGAAAAAATTATAAAAAAATAATTTCGAGTGTATTATTTAGTAAATATTTTGAGACTCTTAGAGCTCGACGCCGCCCCGAGACAAGTCGGGCAAACCGCAGTCCCACCAAACGTTAAAAACACATTTCGTCGACCGAGCGGCGTGAAGTTCAGAAGTTATTAGGGGGGGGATCGGTGAAAAAAAATAAAAAAAAAAAAAACCGAGCGGATCTAATAGTTAATTTATTGACCCATATAACGACGCACACCGAGATGAGACAGCGACCCCCAGCCAGCCCTCAATTCGACACCCTGTAGTTCGAACGAGCCGGCGGGAGACGATGAGACAAATCGGTGTTATGCTCGAGAGGAGGGCCGAGCGAGCAAGCGGGCCGCGGAGCGGTGCGATACATGCGCCGCTACGGGCGAGCGCCATGCCTCGGGTACGGCGGCCGATCGGAGGTGTAGGCGGTAGTCGGTGGCTCCTTTCGCCGGGCGCCCGCGAGAGGAGACCCCCGTAGCACCTCCGCCGGAGTAGAGTGTGGGACCGCGGGAGGCGGCGACGTCCCCGAGCGCGAGCCTCTCCGGCGGGTCGCGGGAGGAGACCCAGTCCCCGGCCAAGTGAGGGCGACGCTGGCGGTCGCGCAGGCCCGGGGACCAGGGGGCTTCCGGAGGACGCGTGGTGACCACGGCTACACGCGCTCCGCAAGAGTGCAAAGGTGTGGCGAGTGGCGGGCACACCTCTTCGACCGTGCAAAACAAGACAATTCAATTCATTATATGTGATGTTCTTATACTATACTCTCAGAACTTGGAAACATAATAAATAAATTTTAAGGTTTGTTACGTTTCTTTGTGCTTTTTTTTAATCTACGCTTTATTATTTTTTTTTATTGCTTGAGAATAAACGAGTTTTTACAATTTATTTTCTTATTACTATGTGTAGCAGTTTAAAGTTTCGGCTATCATTATCTATCTTTGGTTTTTCTGTTAATCGGGAGCTCTAATCTATTGGATTTATTTAAAATTGCCGGTTCGTATTTGATTTATTTTTCAATTATACTTTCCTGTTTGGTATGTTGTATTAGTTTATTTCTTAACTGATCAAAACTCTGTTCGATCTTGCTGAAAGTGAAACCTGAAAATGGTTTCTGGGTTCAACAGTCCAGTGGTATTTGCTCTCGTTACTTCTCTTTGTGATCGAAAACGTTTTGAACAGAGTTGCGAGTGTTCGAATATTTTTACCCGTGCGTGGTGTCCCGATTAATCCTCCCGTAGTAGTGGCCGTTTTACCAAGTAATTTTTTTTTTTTTACCACCCTCGGATAAAAGTCGACGCGACACATGTTGCTTCGGTACCGTATTCTACATGTCTCGGACATGTTTCTTCGGGACTAGAAAGCTACATAGTCTCGAGACATGTAGCGTTCGGACTAGTAACTACATGTCAGGAATGTGTATATCTGAACTTGTAGTACGTGTACCAATTCGACTCGTTGCTACTTGTCTCGCGAATGTAGCTTCGAACTTGTTGCTACATGTATCTTCGGAACTCGTTGCTACATGTCTCGGACATGTTTCTGCGGACTCGTAATCTACATGTCTCGGACATGTAGCCTTCGGACTTGTATATACATGTACCTTCGAACTCGTAAACTAAATGTCCGGACATTAGCTTCGAAACTCGTAAGCTACATGTCTTCTGTACATGTTGCTTCGAATTCGTAAACATATCTCGGGCATGTAACCTCGGACATGAAGGTGTGACCAGCTTCATGTTTTACTCGGGGGTCTTTTACGTCTTTTCGTTCTCTCGTCTCGACGTCGACTCCTACACTCGCGCGCCAGACGGATACCGTCGCCTATCGCGTTGGTACAGGTGTCTAAGTGTTCGAATTCTCACTTGCTTTTTTTTTTTTTTTTTTTTTATTGTGGGATTGTTTTATGGGTGAGACGAGTCCGGCGGTACATGCAATACCGGCACGACTCAGCGGCAGAAGTGAGCAAGATCCTAGCATTCCGCCTGTTCCAAAAACTCAGTTTAATATATCGATTGCTCAATGGAGACAAAGAACCCAGATATTAAAGAGACATGAACAGATACTACACTTTGATCTTAGCAATGTTAAGCCGAGAAGCGATAGACTTTATAAAAAAAAAAACCGAAGGACCGTAGCCGGCACCGGGCCCCCCAGGCCGCGTGTTGGTGAGGGGGAGGGGGCCCTCTCACAGGTATTTGGTCGGAGCGGTTCACGCGGGGGACCAGATCACGAGGCGACCGCTGAGCGGAACGGACCGGCGGACTGGTGATCGGGAAGTCTCTCGGGAAGCGGCGGCGTTCGGGGGGCGGCTCGCTAGGGAACGGGTTTACGTACAGGGTTCTCCTGGAATGGGAACTTAGCGGGGTGAGGACCGGGCGGTCTGAGGGCAGGCCATCGAACGGTCCGGTACCTACCGACGGAGTGGGCCTTTTTGACAGGACTAACCGGTAGGCGACGACCGACGCACGACGCGACGACGATCGGATCACGAGAAACGTTCAGATAATATAATAAAAAATGTTTTTTTTTTTAAATTTTTAAAAAATCGTAAAAATATTAAAAAATAAAATTCGAGTGTATTAATTAGTACATTTTTTTTGACTCTTTAGTTCGACGCCCGCCCAGCGAGACCAGACGGCAATCCAGTCCCACCCAATCGTTCAAACCCATACAGTCGACCGAGCGGCGTGAAGTTAAGAAGAAAAGGGGTCGGTGAAAAAATAAAAAATAAAAAAAACCGAGGGATTTTATAAGTTAATTTATTGACCCATATAAACGACGCACACCCGAGATAGGACAGCGAACCCCCCCGCCTGCATCGACGCACTCTGTAGTTCGAACGAGCCGGCGAAGACGATGAGGAATTCGGTGCTATGCTCGAGAGGGGGAGAGCGTGCTAGCGGGGCCGCCGGAGCGGGTCGCGCTACTGCCGCTACGGCGCGCAGCCTCGGGACAGGACGCCGGAACGGAGGGGTAGGCGGTCGACGGTGGCTCGTTCGCCCGGGCGACCCGCGAGAGGCTACCCCGACGCGACCCGCCGGAGGTTGAGGGTGGACCCGCGGGAGGGCTCGCGCCGGTCCCCCGAGCGCGACGCACTATCGCGCCGGGTCTCGCGGGAGGCGGGACCGGCCGGCCAGGACGGCGATCGCTGACGGTCGCGCAGGCCGGGGCCCAGGGGGATTACGGAGGTACCGCTTGGTGGACCCACGCCTCCACGCGAGCTCCGCTAAGTGTGCATATGTGTGTGGGCGAGTGGAGTGGCCACCCCTCTTCGTCCGTCGTAAAATTCAAACTCATCTTATATGCTGTTTGTTCTTTTACTCGTCTTTCAGACTTGGAAAAAATAAGTGAAATAATCTTTAGGTTGGTTACGTGTCTTTTA
Source organism: Timema cristinae (assembly GCA_039000515.1). Classification (NCBI taxonomy): domain Eukaryota; kingdom Metazoa; phylum Arthropoda; class Insecta; order Phasmatodea; family Timematidae; genus Timema; species Timema cristinae. The sequence continues at coordinate 47,358 of JBCFYV010001476.1, read as the reverse complement.
GTGACTTTTTTTTTTAATCTAAGTCTTTTTATTTATTTTATATTGCTTGAGATTAAAAGAGTTTATACAATTATTATTTTTATTAATTTTTCTTAGCAAGTAAGTTTGGCTAGAATTATACTATCTATGGTTTTTTGTTTTATGGGAGATCTAATCTATTGGATTTATTATTTTAATATGCCGGTCCGTATTTGATTTATTTTAATTATAATTCCTGTTGGTTAGCTTGTATTAGTTTATTCTGATATGATCAAAACTCCGTTCGATCTTGCTGAAGTGAACCTGATATTGTTTCTGGTTCAACGTCCTGTGGTTTTGCTCTTCGTTACTTCTCTTTGTGAATCGAAACGTTTTGTAAAGGAGTTGCGAGTGTTCACGAATACTTTTACCGTGCGTGTGTCCCATAATCCTCCCGTAGTAGTGGCCCGTTTTACCAATACTTTTTTTTTTTACACACCTCCGATAAAGTCGGACGCGAATGTTGCTTCGGACCACGTATCAATGTCGCGGACTTGTTTCTGTCGGACTCGAAGCTACATGTCTCGTTCCCACCCCCCCCCCCCCGCCCCCCCCCCCCCCTCCGCAGACATGTAGCTTCGGACTGTAATTCATGTCACGGACTGTACTTTTATTCGCATAGTGTTGCTTCATGTACCTTCGAACTCGTGTAGCTACATGACTCGAGACAAGGTTGTCTTCGAACTTGTAGCTACATGTTCTTCGAATCTCGTAGCTACATGTTTCGTACATGTCTTCTTCGGACTCGTAACTTACATGTCTCGGACATGTAGCTTGGACTTGTTATACATGTTCCTTCCGAAAAATCGTTAACTACATGTCCGAGACATGTAGCTTCGAAACTCGTAGTACATGTCTCGGACATGTTGCTTCGAATTCGATCCCCCCCCCCCCCCACCCCACCCGCCCTAACTACTTTAATCTCGGGCATGTAACCGCCGGACGGAAGTTTGACCAGCTTCTTGGTTTATCGGGGGGTCTTTTACGTCTTTTCGTTCAGTCTCGACGGCTCACTCGCGCGCCTGACGGATACCGTGACTATAGCGTGTGTACAGGAGTCAAGTGTTGAATACCACTGGCTTTTTTTTTTTTTTTTTTTTTTTTATTGTGGATTGTTATATGGTGAGCCTATCCGGCGGTACTTGCTTTTACCGGGCCGACTCGCGCAAGAAGTGGAGCATTGCTCCTTGAATCCGCCATGTTCCAAATCAGTATGAATTATAATGATTGCTCATATGAGCAAAGTACAGATATTAGTTGAGTAAGAACAGATACTACACTTTGATCTTAGCCATATGGGCCGTGAAGACGATACGTTAATAAAAATAAATATAAAAAAAAAAACGAAGAGGAACGACGCCGGCCCCGGGCCCCGCCCGTACAGCGCGTTGGTGAGGGCGAGGGGGGCCCATCACAGGTATTAGGCGGAGCCGGTACACGCGGGACCGATCCCGAGCGACCTGCAGAGCGGACGACCAGGCGGAGGTGACGGTAACGTCTATGGGAAGCCGCGCGCGTCGGGAGGCGGCTCCGCACGGGGACCGGGATAACGTAACGGGGTTCTCCTGAAAGGACTAAGCGGGGTGAGGACCGGGCTGCTAGACGGGCAGCTCGACAGGCCGGTACCCTACCGACGGCGGGGGCCCTTTTGACAGGACATAACCGTAGGCGACGCACGACGGCCGACGCGAGCCGACGGAACTGAGTACGTTCAGAAAAAAAAAAAATAATTTTGTTTTTTAATTTTTAAAAATCGAAAAAAAATTAAAAAAATAATTTTCAGAGTGTATGTAATTAGTATATATTGTTGACTCTTAGATCGACGCCGCCCCGAGACAGACGCAAACCAGTCCCCCAAAACAGTTAAACCCATTACGGTAGACCGCGCGGCGTGTGGTTCAGAAGTAAATGGGTCGGTGATAAAAAAAAAAAAAAAAACGAGCTGGTTTAATAAGTTATATATTGCTCCATTTATCGACGCACACCATCGACGGATTGACAGCGACCCCCCCCGACTGCCCAATCGAACACACTGTTAGTTCGTACGAGCCGGCGGAGACGATGTGAAAATCGGTGTTATGATTCGTGAGGGGGGCGAGCGAGCGAGCGGGCCGCGGAGCGGGGTCGCGCTACCATGCGCTACGGCGCGACCAGCCTCGTGGAGCGGCGGCCGAACGGAGGTGTAGGCGGTCGACGGTGGCTCTTCGCCGGAGCGACCCGCGAGAGAACCCCGTCGCGACCCCGCCGGAGGTAGAGGGTGCGACCCGCGGGAGGCGCGCCGTCCCCCGAGCGCGAACGCCTCTCCGGCGGGTCGCCGGGAGGAGACACCGTCCTCCGGAATGAGGGACGACGCGTGACGGTCGGAGACAGTCCGGGGCCCCAGGGGGCTTCCGTGCAGGACGCGTGGTGACCCAGGCTCCAAGGCGCTCCGCAAGAGTGCAAAGAGTGTTGGCGAGTGGGGGCACCCCTCTTCGACCGATCGATAAACAACAAATTCATCTTATATGCTTCATGTTCTTTGTTATCAATCTTCTCTCAGAATTGGAAAAATAATGATCTATCGTTAAGGTTGGATATCGTGTCTTTTGTGATTTTTATTTTTAAAATCTACGCTTATTATCTTATTTTTTATTGCTTGAGAATAAAAGCGGTTATACAAATTATTTTATTATTTAATTTTCATATTGCAAGTAAAGTTTGGCTTAATTATACTATCTTGGTTTTTTGTTTAATCGGGAGATCTTATATATTTGTTGTATTGCTTAATAATGCCGGTTCCGTATTTTTATTTATTTTAATGATAATTCCGTGGGTCTGGTATTAGTTTATCTTAAAATGATCAACAAGAACACCGTTCGATCTGCTGGAAGTGATAACCGGTAATTTTGGTTTCTGGGTTCACAAGTCACACTGTTGGATTTGCCTCGTTACTTCTCTTTGTGATCGAAACGTTTTGTAACAGGAGTGCGAGTGTTCGATACTTTTACCCGTGCGTGTGTCCCATAATCCTCCCAGTAGTTGTGGCCCGTTTTTACCAGAATACTTTTTTTTTTTTACACACCTCCGGATAATGTCGACGCGAAACATGTTGCTTTCGGACCCGTAATCTAATGTCTCGGACATGTTTCTTCACGGGACTCGAAGCTTCATGTATCGGACATGTAGCTTGTATTTATGGGGGGGGGACTAGTAAACTACCATGTCTCGGACATGTATTTTCGAACTTGTAGCTACCTGTACCTTCGATACTCGTAGCTACATGTCTCGGACATGTAGCGTCGAACTTGTTGGCTACATGTATCTGCGTTCTCGTGATTAATGTCTCGACATGTTTCTGTCGGACTCGTATCTACATGTCTCGGACTGTAGTCTTCGGACTTGTATATACATGTACTTCGCGATACTCGTATAACTTCATGTCGAGACTTGTAGATTCGAAACTGTCGTAGCTACATGTCTCGGCTTGTTGCTTCGAATTAGTAACTAAATATTGCGGCATGTACCCTCGGCGGAGGTCGTGACCAGCTTCAGGTTTTATCGGGGGGTCTTTTACGTCTTTTCGTTCATTCTCGACGGCTCACTCGCGCGCCAGTCGGTACCGTCGACTATCGCGTTTGGTAAGGAGGTATGTTCGTTCGAATACACATGGCTATTTTTTTTTTTTTTTTTTTTTATTGTGGATTGTTTTATGGGTGCTATGCCTACAGATACGGCGGTACTGCAATACCGGGCCGGACTCGCTGCAGAGTGAGCAAAGCTTCCTAGCTATTCGACATGTTCAAAAATTCAGTTTCAATATTATGATTGCTCAGATGAGCAAAGGACAGATATTATGTGATAAGTCGATACTACACTTTGATCTTAGCCATTAAGGCCGAGATGACGATAACTGTAAAAAAAAAAACGAATAGACCGGACGCCGGCCACGGGCCCCCCGGCCGCGGTGGTGAGGGCGAGGGGGCCCATCACAGGTATTAGGCGGAGCCGGTTAAACGCGAGGGACCGATCCCGAGGCGACGCAGAGCGGGACGGACCGGCGGAGGTGACGGGAGACGTCACTGTGGGAAGCCGGCGGGTCGGGAGGCGGCTCCGCACAACGGGACGGGTGAACGTACCGGTTCTCCTGGGGGAAAGGACTAAGCGGGGTGAGGACCGGCGCTTGTAAGGGGCGGCCTCGTCGCCGGTACCCTACCGACGGCGTGGGACCTTTTGTCAGGACTAACCGTAGGCGACGCGAAAGCGCGCACGACGCCGACGGTTCGAGAACGTTCCTGAAAAAAAAAAAATAATTTTTTTTTAATAATTTTTAAAAAATTCGAAATAATTAAAAAAAAAATTACGTTTATTAATTAGTAAAATTTTTGACATCTTAGATCGAAGCCCGCCCCCGAGACAGACGGCACCCAGTCCCCCTCAAAACGTTAAAACCTTACGTCTCGACGAGCACGGCGTGAAGTTCAGAAGAAAGGGTCGGTGAAAAAAAAAAAAGAAAATAAGAGCGGATTAATGAATGTTATATATACTTGACCATATAACGAGCCACCCCGAGATAGACAGAGTACCCCCACGCCTGCCCAATCGACCCACACTGTAGTTCGAACGAGACGGCGGAGACGATGAGTAAATCGGTGTTATGCTCGGGAGGGAGTGGCGAGCGAGCAAGCGGGCCGCCGGAGCGGGTCGCGGATACCTGACGCTACGGCGCAGCCAGCCTGGACGGCCGGGCCGAACGGAGTGTATGAGGTCGACGGTGGCTCTTTCGCCGGGCGCCGCGAGAGAACCGAGCGGACTCGACGCAGGAGGTAGAGGGTGGACCAGCGGTGGCGACGCCGTCTCCCCGAGCGCACGACGCCTGTCCCCTTCCCGGGCGGCGTCGCCGGGAGGTGAAACCGTCCCGTCCAGGCGGCGACGCTGTCGGTCGGCGCAGCCCGGGCCCCAGGGCTTACGGAGGGACGCGTGGTGAAACCTCGGCCTCCACGAGCTCTCCGGCAAGAGTGCAAATGGAGTGTGGCGAGTGGCGGGCCCACCCCTCTTCGAGCACGTCGATATACAACAATCTCCAAAATATCTGTGATCGTATGCTTGATGTTCTTATACTATTCTCTCAGACTTGGTATATAATAATAAATAATCCTGTAAGGGTTGGGTTACGTGTCTTTTGGATTTTTTTTTTAAATTACGATTATTATTTATTTTATATTGCTGGAATATAAGTGTTATATAAATTATTATTATTTCATTTACTATTTCTTAGAAGTAAAGTTTGGCTATTAATTATTTATATCTTGGGTTTTTTGTTAACTCGGGAGATTCTAATCTATTGGATTTATATAAAAATGCACGGTTCCGTATTTGATTTATTTTAATTATTATTCCTGTTGGTCTTCGGTTGGAGGTTATTCTTAAACTGATCAAAGAAACTCCGTTCGATCTTGCTGTAGTGAACTGAAAGTGTGTTTCTGGTTCAACGTCCAGTGGATAGGCTCTCGTTACTTTCTTTGTGATCACGAAACGTTTTTGTACAGGAGTTGCGAGTGTTCGAATACGTTTACCCGTGCGTGTGTCCTTAATTTCTCCCGTATTAGTGGACCGTTTTCACCAATCTTTTTTTTTGTTACACTCCTCCGGATAAATGTCACGACGCGTAACATGTTGCGTGCTGACCCGTTTCTACATGTCTCGCGACATGTTTCTCGGACTACGAAGCTACCATGTCTCGGAATGTAGCTTCGGGACTGAGTAACTTCATGTCACGGACATGTCTTATTTGATCTTGTAGCTTCATGTACCTTCGAACTAGTAGCTACATGTCTCGGACAGTAGCTTCGAATTGTAGCCTAATGGTATTCCTGTCGAACTCCGTTAGGTACATGTCTCGGAAGGTTTCTTCGGACTCGTAACTAACATGCTATCGGACATGTAGCTTCTAATTGTTATTCATTGTACTTCGAACTCGTAACTACATGTCCGAGTAAGTAGCATGCGAAACTCTAGCTAAATGTCTCGGACATTTTTGATTCGAATTCGTTAATACCCATATCTCGGGCATGATTAACCTCCGGACGGAAGGCGTGACAGACTTCATGTTTTATCGGGGGTCTTTTACGTCTTTTCGTTCTGTCTCGACGCTCACTCGCGGCAGACGGATTACGTCGTCTATCGCGTTTGGTACAGGAGTCAAGTGTGCGATTTACATCTTGGCTTTTTTTTTTTTTTTTTTTTTATTGTGGATTGTTTTATGGGTGAGCGCGATCCCGGCATGGTACTGTATACGGGCGACTCGCGGAAGAAGTGGAGAAAGCTCCTAGCATTCCGCCATCTTCCAAAAATTCAGTTTAATATACAGATGCGCAAATGGAGCAAAGTTACCAGAATTATGCTGATAAGGAACAGATACTACCACCACAGTTTGATCTAAGACAATATATAGGCCGAGAAGCGATAACTTTAAAAAAAAAAAAAAAACCGAGAGACGACGCCGGCCCCGGGCCCCCCTGAGATATAGAGTAGAGAGTGTGAGGGCGAGGGGCCTCATCACAGGTATGTAGGCGTGTGAGGTACACGCGGGTCCGAGCCCAGGGCGACCTGCAGAGCGACGGACGGCGGAGGTGACGGGAACGTCTAACGGGAAGCCGCGCGCGGAGTAGGGAGGCGGCTCGAAAAGGACCGGAGATAACGTACCGGGTTTCTCCTGAAAGGCCCTAAGCGGGGTGGAGGACCGGGCGCTAGACGGGCGGTACCTCGACGGCGGTACCCTTACCGTCGGCGTGGGCCCTTTTGACAGATATCAGTAGGCGGACGCCGACGGACGCGACCGACGACGATCGAGTTCGTCACAGAGAAATAAAAAAATAAATAATTTTTTTGTAATATTTTTTAATAAATGCGAAATAAAATTAAAAAAATAATTCGAGTGTATTTTTTTTTTTCGCTAGTCCCTCCTAATTCCCTTTAATATTCCACCGAATTTTTTTTTTAATTTTTTTCGTTTTTTTAAAAATTTTGAAAGAAAAATATTTATTTTGTTTTTTCTGAACGTTCTCGATCAGTCGGCGTCGCCGTCGCAGGGCGTCGGACGTCCGCATACGGTTAGTCTGTCATATCAAGGGACCACGCCGTCAAGGGTGGGTACCGGCCTCGAGGGCCCGGCCGTTCTAGCGCCCGGTCCGCACCCCGGACTATAGTCCCTTTCAGGAGAACCGTACGTTATCCCGGTCCAGTGCGGAGCCCGCTCCTCCCGACGCCGCGCGCGGCTTCCCGAGAGACGTTCATCGTCACCTACGCGGTCCGTCCGCTACTGAAGGTCGCATCGGGATCGGTCTCCCGCGTGATGTACCGGCTCGCTAATACCTTGTTGGGCACCCCCTCGCCCCTCCACCAACGACGGCCGGGGGGCCCGGGGCAGGCTTCTCGGTCTCTTCGGTTTTTTTTTTTTTAAAGTTATCGCTTCTCGGCCTTATTGGCTAAGATCAAAGTGTAGTATCTGTTCTTATCAGCTTAATATCTGGTACTTTGCTCATTGAGCAATCAGTATATTAAACTGATTTTTGGAACATGGCGGAATGCTAGGAGCTTGCTCCACTTCTGCCGCGAGTCGGCCCGGTATTGCAGTACCGCCGGGATCGGCTCACCCATAAAACAATCCACAATAAAAAAAAAAAAAAAAAAAAAAGCCAAGTGTATTCGAACACTTGACTCCTGTACCAAACGCGATAGTCGACGGTATCCGTCTGGCGCGCGAGTGAGCCGTCGAGACTGAACGAAAAGACGTAAAAGACCCCCCGATAAAACATGAAGCTGGTCACGACTTCCGTCCGGAGGTTACATGCCCGAGATATGTAGTTACGAATTCGAAGCAACATGTCCGAGACATGTAGCTACGAGTTCGAAGCTACATGTCTCGGACATGTAGTTACGAGTTCGAAGGTACATGTATATACAAGTCCGAAGCTACATGTCCGAGACATGTAGTTACGAGTCCGAAGAAACATGTCCGAGACATGTAGCTACGAGTTCGAAGATACATGTAGCTACAAGTTCGAAGCTACATGTCCGAGACATGTAGCTACGAGTTCGAAGGTACATGTAGCTACAAGTTCGAATATACATGTCCGTGACATGTAGTTACTAGTCCGAAGCTACATGTCCGAGACATGTAGCTTCGAGTCCGAAGAAACATGTCCGAGACATGTAGATACGGGTCCGAAGCAACATGTTCGCGTCGACTTTTATCCGGAGGTGTGTAAAAAAAAAAAAGTATTGGTAAAACGGGCCACTACTACGGGAGGATTATGGGACACACGCACGGGTAAAAGTATTCGAACACTCGCAACTCCTGTACAAAACGTTTCGATCACAAAGAGAAGTAACGAGAGCAAATCCACTGGACGTTGAACCCAGAAACCAATTTCAGGTTCACTTTCAGCAAGATCGAACGGAGTTTTGATCAGTTTAAGAATAAACTAATACCAGACCAACAGGAATTATAATTAAAATAAATCAAATACGGAACCGGCATTTTTATATAAATCCAATAGATTAGATCTCCCGATTAACAAAAAACCAAAGATAGTATAATTATAGCCAAACTTTACTTGCTAAGAAATAGTAATAATAATAATAATTGTATAAACTCTTTTATTCTCAAGCAATATAAAATAAATAATAAGCGTAGATTTAAAAAAAAAATCACAAAAGACACGTAACCAACCCTTAAAGATTATTTATTATTTTTCCAAGTCTGAGAGAAGAGTATAAGAACATCAGCATATAAGATGAGATTGTTGTTTTCGACGGTCGAAGAGGGGTGGCCCGCCACTCGCCACACTCTTTGCACTCTTGCGGAGCGCGTGGAGCCGTGGGTCACCACGCGTCCTCCGGAAGCCCCTGGGGCCCCGGGCCTGCGCCGACCGTCAGCGTCGCCTCCTGGCCGGGGACGGGTCTCCTCCCGGCGACCCGGCCGGAGAGGCGTCGCGCTCGGGGGACGGCGCCGCCTCCCGCGGGTCCACCCTCTACCTCCGGCGGGTCGCTCGGGGTTCCTCTCGCGGGCGCCCGGCGAAAGAGCCACCGTCGACCGCCTACACCTCCGTTCGGCCGGCCGTCCCGAGGCTGGCGCGCCGTAGCGGCAGGTAGCGCGACCCGCTCCGGCGGCCCGCTTGCTCGCTCGCCCTCCCTCTCGAGCATAACACCGATTTTCTCATCGTCTCCGCCGGCTCGTTCGAACTACAGGTGTGTCGATTGGGCAGGCGGGGGTCGCTGTCTATCTCGGGGTGTGCGTCGTTATATGGGTCAATATATTAACTTATTAATCCGCTCGGTTTTTTTTTTTTTTTTTTTTCACCGACCCTTTTCTTCTGAACCTTCACGCCGGCTCGGTCGACGTATGGGTTTAACGTTTGGGGGACTGGTTTGCCGTCTGTCTCGGGGGCGGGCGTCGATCTAAGAGTCAAAATATTTACTAATTAATACACTCGAATTTTTTTTTTAATTTTTTTCGATTTTTTAAAAATTTAAAAAAAAATTATTTTTTTTTTTTTCTGGAACGTTCTCGATCCGTCGGCGTCGCGTCGGCGTCGGCGTCGCCTACGGTTAGTCTGTCAAAAGGGCCCACGCCGTCGGTAGGGTACCGGCCGTCGAGGCCGCCCGTCTAGCGCCCGGTCCTCACCCCGCTTAGTCCTTTCAGGAGAACCCGGTACGTTATCCCGGTCCCGTGCGGAGCCGCCTCCCGACGCCGCGCGGCTTCCCGAGAGACGTTCCCGTCACCTCCGCCGGTCCGTCCGCTCTGCAGGTCGCCTCGGGATCGGTCCCCGCGTGTACCGGCTCCGCCTAATACCTGTGATGGGCCCCCTCGCCCTCACCAACGCGGCCGGGGGGGCCCGGGGCCGGCGTCGGTCTCTTCGGTTTTTTTTTTTTTAAAGTTATCGCTTCTCGGCCTTATTGGCTAAGATCAAAGTGTAGTATCTGTTCTTATCAGCTTAATATCTGGTACTTTGCTCATTGAGCAATCAGTATATTAAACTGATTTTTGGAACATGGCGGAATGCTAGGAGCTTGCTCCACTTCTGCCGCGAGTCGGCCCGGTATTGCAGTACCGCCGGGATCGGCTCACCCATAAAACAATCCACAATAAAAAAAAAAAAAAAAAAAAAAGCCAAGTGTATTCGAACACTTGACTCCTGTACCAAACGCGATAGTCGACGGTATCCGTCTGGCGCGCGAGTGAGCCGTCGAGACTGAACGAAAAGACGTAAAAGACCCCCGATAAAACATGAAGCTGTCACGACTTCCGTCCGGAGTTACATGCCCGAGATATGTAGTTACGAATTCGAAGCAACATGTCCGAGACATGTAGCTACGAGTTCGAAGCTACATGTCTCGGACATGTAGTTACGAGTTCGAAGGTACATGTATATACAAGTCCGAAGCTACATGTCCGAGACATGTAGTTACGAGTCCGAAGAAACATGTCCGAGACATGTAGCTACGAGTTCGAAGATACATGTAGCTACAAGTTCGAAGCTACATGTCCGAGACATGTAGCTACGAGTTCGAAGTACATGTAGCTACAAGTTCGAATATACATGTCCGTGACATGTAGTTACTAGTCCGAAGCTACATGTCCGAGACATGTAGCTTCGAGTCCGAAGAAACATGTCCGAGACATGTAGATACGGGTCCGAAGCAACATGTTCGCGTCGACTTTTATCCGGAGGTGTGTAAAAAAAAAAAAAGTATTGGTAAAACGGGCCACTACTACGGGAGGATTATGGGACACACGCACGGGTAAAAGTATTCGAACACTCGCAACTCCTGTACAAAACGTTTCGATCACAAAGAGAAGTAACGAGAGCAAATCCACTGGACGTTGAACCCAGAAACCAATTTCAGGTTCACTTTCAGCAAGATCGAACGGAGTTTTGATCAGTTTAAGAATAAACTAATACCAGACCAACAGGAATTATAATTAAAATAAATCAAATACGGAACCGGCATTTTTATATAAATCCAATAGATTAGATCTCCCGATTAACAAAAAACCAAAGATAGTATAATTATAGCCAAACTTTACTTGCTAAGAAATAGTAATAATAATAATAATTGTATAAACTCTTTTATTCTCAAGCAATATAAAATAAATAATAAGCGTAGATTTAAAAAAAAATCACAAAAGACACGTAACCAACCCTTAAAGATTATTTATTATTTTTCCAAGTCTGAGAGAAGAGTATAAGAACATCAGCATATAAGATGAGATTGTTGTTTTCGACGGTCGAAGAGGGGTGGCCCGCCACTCGCCACACTCTTTGCACTCTTGCGGAGCGCGTGGAGCCGTGGGTCACCACGCGTCCTCCGGAAGCCCCCTGGGGCCCCGGGCCTGCGCCGACCGTCAGCGTCGCCTCCTGGCCGGGGACGGGTCTCCTCCCGGCGACCCGGCCGGAGAGGCGTCGCGCTCGGGGGACGGCGCCGCCTCCCGCGGGTCCACCCTCTACCTCCGGCGGGTCGCTCGGGGTTCCTCTCGCGGGCGCCCGGCGAAAGAGCCACCGTCGACCGCCTACACCTCCGTTCGGCCGGCCGTCCCGAGGCTGGCGCGCCGTAGCGGCAGGTAGCGCGACCCGCTCCGGCGGCCCGCTTGCTCGCTCGCCCTCCCTCTCGAGCATAACACCGATTTTCTCATCGTCTCCGCCGGCTCGTTCGAACTACAGGTGTGTCGATTGGGCAGGCGGGGGGGTCGCTGTCTATCTCGGGGTGTGCGTCGTTATATGGGTCAATATATTAACTTATTAATCCGCTCGGTTTTTTTTTTTTTTTTTTTTTTTTTTCACCGACCCTTTTCTTCTGAACCTTCACGCCGGCTCGGTCGACGTATGGGTTTAACGTTTGGGGGGACTGGTTTGCCGTCTGTCTCGGGGGCGGGCGTCGATCTAAGAGTCAAAATATTTACTAATTAATACACTCGAATTTTTTTTTTAATTTTTTTCGATTTTTTAAAAATTTAAAAAAAATTATTTTTTTTTTTTCTGGAACGTTCTCGATCCGTCGGCGTCGCGTCGGCGTCGGCGTCGCCTACGGTTAGTCTGTCAAAAGGGCCCACGCCGTCGGTAGGGTACCGGCCGTCGAGGCCGCCCGTCTAGCGCCCGGTCCTCACCCCGCTTAGTCCTTTCAGGAGAACCCGGTACGTTATCCCGGTCCCGTGCGGAGCCGCCTCCCGACGCCGCGCGGCTTCCCGAGAGACGTTCCCGTCACCTCCGCCGGTCCGTCCGCTCTGCAGGTCGCCTCGGGATCGGTCCCCGCGTGTACCGGCTCCGCCTAATACCTGTGATGGGCCCCCTCGCCCTCACCAACGCGGCCGGGGGGGCCCGGGGCCGGCGTCGGTCTCTTCGGTTTTTTTTTTTTTAAAGTTATCGCTTCTCGGCCTTATTGGCTAAGATCAAAGTGTAGTATCTGTTCTTATCAGCTTAATATCTGGTACTTTGCTCATTGAGCAATCAGTATATTAAACTGATTTTTGGAACATGGCGGAATGCTAGGAGCTTGCTCCACTTCTGCCGCGAGTCGGCCCGGTATTGCAGTACCGCCGGGATCGGCTCACCCATAAAACAATCCACAATAAAAAAAAAAAAAAAAAAAAAGCCAAGTGTATTCGAACACTTGACTCCTGTACCAAACGCGATAGTCGACGGTATCCGTCTGGCGCGCGAGTGAGCCGTCGAGACTGAACGAAAAGACGTAAAAGACCCCCCGATAAAACATGAAGCTGGTCACGACTTCCGTCCGGAGGTTACATGCCCGAGATATGTAGTTACGAATTCGAAGCAACATGTCCGGACATGTAGCTACGAGTTCGAAGCTACATGTTCGGACATGTAGTTACGAGTTCGAAGTACATGTTATACAAGTCGAGCTACATGTCCAGACTGTAGTACGAGTTCCCGAAGGAAACATGTCCGAGACATGTAGCTACGAGTCGAAGATACATGTAGTCTACAAGTTAAGCTACATGTCCGAGACATGTAGCTCGTATCGAAGTCCGACAAGTTTCAAATCATTACATGTCCGGACATGAGTTACTATCCGAAGCTACATGTCCGAACATGTAGTTCGATCCGAAGAATACAGTCGAGACATGTAGCTACAAGTTCGAAGCTACATGTCCGAGACATGTAGCTACGAGTTCGAAGGTACATGTAGCTACAAGTTCGAATATACATGTCCGTGACATGTAGTTACTAGTCCGAAGCTACATGTCCGAGACATGTAGCTTCGAGTCCGAAGAAACATGTCCGAGACATGTAGATACGGTTCCGAAGCAACATGTTCGCGTCGACTTTTATCCGAGGTGTGTAAAAAAAAAAGTAATTGTAAAACGGGCCACTACTACGGGAGGATTATGGGACACACGCACGGGTAAAAGTATTCGAACACTCGCAACTCCTGTACAAAACGTTTCGATCACAAAGAGAAGTAACGAGAGCAAATCCACTGGACGTTGAACCCAGAAACCAATTTCAGGTTCACTTTCAGCAAGATCGAACGGAGTTTTGATCAGTTTAAGAATAAACTAATACCAGACCAACAGGAATTATAATTAAAATAAATCAAATACGGAACCGGCATTTTTATATAAATCCAATAGATTAGATCTCCCGATTAACAAAAAACCAAAGATAGTATAATTATAGCCAAACTTTACTTGCTAAGAAATAGTAATAATAATAATAATTGTATAAACTCTTTTATTCTCAAGCAATATAAAATAAATAATAAGCGTAGATTTAAAAAAAAAATCACAAAAGACACGTAACCAACCCTTAAAGATTATTTATTATTTTTCCAAGTCTGAGAGAAGAGTATAAGAACATCAGCATATAAGATGAGATTGTTGTTTTCGACGGTCGAAGAGGGGTGGCCCGCCACTCGCCACACTCTTTGCACTCTTGCGGAGCGCGTGGAGCCGTGGGTCACCACGCGTCCTCCGGAAGCCCCCTGGGGCCCCGGGCCTGCGCCGACCGTCAGCGTCGCCTCCTGGCCGGGGACGGGTCTCCTCCCGGCGACCCGGCCGGAGAGGCGTCGCGCTCGGGGGACGGCGCCGCCTCCCGCGGGTCCACCCTCTACCTCCGGCGGGTCGCTCGGGTTCCTCTCGCGGGCGCCCGGCGAAAGAGCCACCGTCGACCGCCTACACCTCCGTTCGGCCGGCCGTCCCGAGGCTGGCGCGCCGTAGCGGCAGGTAGCGCGACCCGCTCCGGCGGCCCGCTTGCTCGCTCGCCCTCCCTCTCGAGCATAACACCGATTTTCTCATCGTCTCCGCCGGCTCGTTCGAACTACAGGTGTGTCGATTGGGCAGGCGGGGGGTCGCTGTCTATCTCGGGGTGTGCGTCGTTATATGGGTCAATATATTAACTTATTAATCCGCTCGGTTTTTTTTTTTTTTTTTTTCACCGACCCTTTTCTTCTGAACCTTCACGCCGGCTCGGTCGACGTATGGGTTTAACGTTTGGGGGGACTGGTTTGCCGTCTGTCTCGGGGGCGGGCGTCGATCTAAGAGTCAAAATATTTACTAATTAATACACTCGAATTTTTTTTTTAATTTTTTTCGATTTTTTAAAAATTTAAAAAAAATTATTTTTTTTTTTTCTGGAACGTTCTCGATCCGTCGGCGTCGCGTCGGCGTCGGCGTCGCCTACGGTTAGTCTGTCAAAAGGGCCCACGCCGTCGGTAGGGTACCGGCCGTCGAGGCCGCCCGTCTAGCGCCCGGTCCTCACCCCGCTTAGTCCTTTCAGGAGAACCCGGTACGTTATCCCGGTCCCGTGCGGAGCCGCCTCCCGACGCCGCGCGGCTTCCCGAGAGACGTTCCCGTCACCTCCGCCGGTCCGTCCGCTCTGCAGGTCGCCTCGGGATCGGTCCCCGCGTGTACCGGCTCCGCCTAATACCTGTGATGGGCCCCCTCGCCCTCACCAACGCGGCCGGGGGGGCCCGGGGCCGGCGTCGGTCTCTTCGGTTTTTTTTTTTTTAAAGTTATCGCTTCTCCGGCCTTATTGGCTAAGATCAAAGTGAAAGTATCTGTTCTTATCAGCTTAATATCTGGTACTTTGCTCAGTTGAGCAATCAGTAAATTAAAACTGATTTTTGGACATGGCGGAATGCTAGGACTTGCTCCACTTCTGCCGCGAGTCGGCCCGTATTGCAGTACCGCCGGATCGCTCACCCATAAAACAATCCACAATAAAAAAAAAAAAAAAAAAAAAAAGCCAAGTGTATTCGAACATTGACTCCTGTACCAAACGCGATAGTCGACGGTATCCGTCTGGCGCGCGAGTGAGCCGTCGAGACTGAACGAAAAGAGCTAAAGATCCCCCGAAAACATGAAGCTGGTCACGACTTCCGTCGGAGGTTACATGCCCGAGATATGTAGTTACGAATTCGAAGCAACATGTCCGAGACATGTAGCTACGAGTTCGAAGCTACATGTCTCGGACATGTAGTTACGAGTTCGAAGGTACATGTATATACAAGTCGAAGCTACATGTCCGAGACATGTAGTACGAGTCCGAAGACATGTGGACATGTAGCTACGAGTTCGAGACATGAGCTAAGTCGAACATGTCCGATGACATGTAGCTACGAGTTCGAAGGTACATGTAGCTACAAGTTCGAATATACATGTCCGTGACATGTAGTTACTAGTCCGAAGCTACATGTCCGAGACATGTAGCTTCGAGTCCGAAGAAACATGTCCGAGACATGTAGATACGGGTCCGAAGCAACATGTTCGCGTCGACTTTTATCCGGAGGTGTGTAAAAAAAAAAAAGTATTGGTAAAACGGGCCACTACTACGGGAGGATTATGGACACACGCACGGGTAAAAGTATTCGAACACTCGCAACTCCTGTACAAAACGTTTCGATCACAAAAGAGAAGTAACGAGAGCAAATCCACTGGACGTTGAACCCAGAAACCAATTTCAGGTTCACTTTCAGCAAGATCGAACGGAGTTTTGATCAGTTTAAGAATAAACTAATACCAGACCAACAGGAATTATAATTAAAATAAATCAAATACGGAACCGGCATTTTTATAAATCCAATAGATTAGATCTCCCGATTAACAAAAAACCAAAGATAGTATAATTATAGCCAAACTTTACTTGCTAAGAAATAGTAATAATAATAATAATTGTATAAACTCTTTTATTCTCAAGCAATATAAAATAAATAATAAGCGTAGATTTAAAAAAAAAATCACAAAAGACACGTAACCAACCCTTAAAGATTATTTATTATTTTTCCAAGTCTGAGAGAAGAGTATAAGAACATCAGCATATAAGATGAGATTGTTGTTTTCGACGGTCGAAGAGGGGTGGCCCGCCACTCGCCACACTCTTTGCACTCTTGCGGAGCGCGTGGAGCCGTGGGTCACCACGCGTCCTCCGGAAGCCCCCTGGGGCCCCGGGCCTGCGCCGACCGTCAGCGTCGCCTCCTGGCCGGGGACGGGTCTCCTCCCGGCGACCCGGCCGGAGAGGCGTCGCGCTCGGGGGACGGCGCCGCCTCCCGCGGGTCCACCCTCTACCTCCGGCGGGTCGCTCGGGGTTCCTCTCGCGGGCGCCCGGCGAAAGAGCCACCGTCGACCGCCTACACCTCCGTTCGGCCGGCCGTCCCGAGGCTGGCGCGCCGTAGCGGCAGGTAGCGCGACCCGCTCCGGCGGCCCGCTTGCTCGCTCGCCCTCCCTCTCGAGCATAACACCGATTTTCTCATCGTCTCCGCCGGCTCGTTCGAACTACAGGTGTGTCGATTGGGCAGGCGGGGGGGTCGCTGTCTATCTCGGGGTGTGCGTCGTTATATGGGTCAATATATTAACTTATTAATCCGCTCGGTTTTTTTTTTTTTTTTTTTCACCGACCCTTTTCTTCTGAACCTTCACGCCGGCTCGGTCGACGTATGGGTTTAACGTTTGGGGGGACTGGTTTGCCGTCTGTCTCGGGGGCGGGCGTCGATCTAAGAGTCAAAATATTTACTAATTAATACACTCGAATTTTTTTTTTAATTTTTTTCGATTTTTTAAAAATTTAAAAAAAAATTTTTTTTTTTTTTCTGGAACGTTCTCGATCCGTCGGCGTCGCGTCGGCGTCGGCGTCGCCTACGGTTAGTCTGTCAAAAGGGCCCACGCCGTCGGTAGGGTACCGGCCGTCGAGGCCGCCCGTCTAGCGCCCGGTCCTCACCCCGCTTAGTCCTTTCAGGAGAACCCGGTACGTTATCCCGGTCCCGTGCGGAGCCGCCTCCCGACGCCGCGCGGCTTCCCGAGAGACGTTCCCGTCACCTCCGCCGGTCCGTCCGCTCTGCAGGTCGCCTCGGGATCGGTCCCCGCGTGTACCGGCTCCGCCTAATACCTGTGATGGGCCCCCTCGCCCTCACCAACGCGGCCGGGGGGGCCCGGGGCCGGCGTCGGTCTCTTCGGTTTTTTTTTTTTAAAGTTATCGCTTCTCGGCCTTATTGGCTAAGATCAAAGTGTAGTATCTGTTCTTATCAGCTTAATATCTGGTACTTTGCTCATTGAGCAATCAGTATATTAAACTGATTTTTGGAACATGGCGGAATGCTAGGAGCTTGCTCCACTTCTGCCGCGAGTCGGCCCGGTATTGCAGTACCGCCGGGATCGGCTCACCCATAAAACAATCCACAATAAAAAAAAAAAAAAAAAAAAAGCCAAGTGTATTCGAACACTTGACTCCTGTACCAAACGCGATAGTCGACGGTATCCGTCTGGCGCGCGAGTGAGCCGTCGAGACTGAACGAAAAGACGTAAAAGACCCCCGATAAAACATGAAGCTGGTCACGACTTCCGTCCGGAGGTTACATGCCCGAGATATGTAGTTACGAATTCGAAGCAACATGTCCGAGACATGTAGCTACGAGTTCGAAGCTACATGTCTCGGACATGTAGTTACGAGTTCGAAGGTACATGTATATACAAGTCCGAAGCTACATGTCCGAGACTTAGTAGTTACGAGTCCGAAGAAACATGTCCGAGACATGTGAGCTACGAGTTCGAAGATACATGTAGCTACAAGTTCGAAGCTACATGTCCGAGACATGTAGCTACGAGTTCGAAGGTACATGTAGCTACAAGTTCGAATATACATGTCCGTGACATGTAGTTACTAGTCCGAAGCTACATGTCCGAGACATGTAGCTTCGAGTCCGAAGAAACATGTCCGAGACATGTAGATACGGGTCCGAAGCAACATGTTTCGCGTCGACTTTTATCCGGAGGTGTGTAAAAAAAAAAAAGTATTGGTAAAACGGGCCACTACTACGGGAGGATTATGGGACACACGCACGGGTAAAAGTATTCGAACACTCGCAACTCCTGTACAAAACGTTTCGATCACAAAGAGAAGTAACGAGAGCAAATCCACTGGACGTTGAACCCAGAAACCAATTTCAGGTTCACTTTCAGCAAGATCGAACGGAGTTTTGATCAGTTTAAGAATAAACTAATACCAGACCAACAGGAATTATAATTAAAATAAATCAAATACGGAACCGGCATTTTTATATAAATCCAATAGATTAGATCTCCCGATTAACAAAAAACCAAAGATAGTATAATTATAGCCAAACTTTACTTGCTAAGAAATAGTAATAATAATAATAATTGTATAAACTCTTTTATTCTCAAGCAATATAAAATAAATAATAAGCGTAGATTTAAAAAAAAAATCACAAAAGACACGTAACCAACCCTTAAAGATTATTTATTATTTTTCCAAGTCTGAGAGAAGAGTATAAGAACATCAGCATATAAGATGAGATTGTTGTTTTCGACGGTCGAAGAGGGGTGGCCCGCCACTCGCCACACTCTTTGCACTCTTGCGGAGCGCGTGGAGCCGTGGGTCACCACGCGTCCTCCGGAAGCCCCCTGGGGCCCCGGGCCTGCGCCGACCGTCAGCGTCGCCTCCTGGCCGGGGACGGGTCTCCTCCCGGCGACCCGGCCGGAGAGGCGTCGCGCTCGGGGGACGGCGCCGCCTCCCGCGGGTCCACCCTCTACCTCCGGCGGGTCGCTCGGGGTTCCTCTCGCGGGCGCCCGGCGAAAGAGCCACCGTCGACCGCCTACACCTCCGTTCGGCCGGCCGTCCCGAGGCTGGCGCGCCGTAGCGGCAGGTAGCGCGACCCGCTCCGGCGGCCCGCTTGCTCGCTCGCCCTCCCTCTCGAGCATAACACCGATTTTCTCATCGTCTCCGCCGGCTCGTTCGAACTACAGGTGTGTCGATTGGGCAGCGGGGGGGTCGCTGTCTATCTCGGGGTGTGCGTCGTTATATGGGTCAATATATTAACTTATTAATCCGCTCGGTTTTTTTTTTTTTTTTTTTTCACCGACCCTTTTCTTCTGAACCTTCACGCCGGCTCGGTCGACGTATGGGTTTAACGTTTGGGGGGACTGGTTTGCCGTCTGTCTCGGGGGCGGGCGTCGATCTAAGAGTCAAAATATTTACTAATTAATACACTCGAATTTTTTTTTTAATTTTTTTCGATTTTTTAAAAATTTAAAAAAAATTTATTTTTTTTTTTTCTGGAACGTTCTCGATCCGTCGGCGTCGCGTCGGCGTCGGCGTCGCCTACGGTTAGTCTGTCAAAAGGGCCCACGCCGTCGGTAGGGTACCGGCCGTCGAGGCCGCCCGTCTAGCGCCCGGTCCTCACCCCGCTTAGTCCTTTCAGGAGAACCCGGTACGTTATCCCGGTCCCGTGCGGAGCCGCCTCCCGACGCCGCGCGGCTTCCCGAGAGACGTTCCCGTCACCTCCGCCGGTCCGTCCGCTCTGCAGGTCGCCTCGGGATCGGTCCCCGCGTGTACCGGCTCCGCCTAATACCTGTGATGGGCCCCCTCGCCCTCACCAACGCGGCCGGGGGGGCCCGGGGCCGGCGTCGGTCTCTTCGGTTTTTTTTTTTTTAAAGTTATCGCTTCTCGGCCTTATTGGCTAAGATCAAAGTGTAGTATCTGTTCTTATCAGCTTAATATCTGGTACTTTGCTCATTGAGCAATCAGTATATTAAACTGATTTTTGGAACATGGCGGAATGCTAGGAGCTTGCTCCACTTCTGCCGCGATGTCGGCCCGGTTATTGCAGTACCGCCGGGATCGGATCTCTGCCCATAAACAATCACAATAAAAAAAAAAAAAAAAAAAAAGCCACATGGTATTCGAACACTTGACTCCTGTACAAACGCGATAGTTCAAACGGTATCCGTCTGGCGGCGAGTCGAAGCACGTCCGAACTGAATCGAAAAGACGTAAAAGACCCCGATAAAACAGTTGAAGCATGGTACACGACTTCCGTCACGGAGTGATTACATGCCGAGACATGTAGTTACGATCGAAGCAACATGTCCGAGACATGTAGCTACGAGTCGAAGTACATGTCCGAGACATGTAGTTACGAGTTCGAAGGTACATGTATATGGACAAGAGTTCGAAGCTACAATGTCAGCGGACATGTAGTTACGAATGTCCGAGAAAGACAGTCCAGAGACATGTAGCTACGAGTTCGAAGATACATGTAGCTACATCAAGAAATTCTACGAAGCTACATGTTACTCAGTTAATACATCTGATTAGTACTACGATACGTCGAAGGTACATGTAGCATAATACGATTCGAATAATTACTATCAGTACTGCCGGACATTTAGTCAGTTGACTAGTCGAACTACATGTCCGATGACATGTAGCTCGAGTCCGAAGATAATGACTAAGTTCGATACATGTCGAGACAGTCTTGGTCGAGAGTCGACGGGGTCCGAAGCAACATGTTCGCGTCGACTTTTATCCGGAGGTGTGTAAAAAAAAAAAAGTATTGGTAAAACGGGCCACTACTACGGGAGGATTATGGGACACACGCACGGGTAAAAGTATTCGAACACTCGCAACTCCTGTACAAAACGTTTCGATCACAAAGAGAAGTAACGAGAGCAAATCCACTGGACGTTGAACCCAGAAACCAATTTCAGGTTCACTTTCAGCAAGATCGAACGGAGTTTTGATCAGTTTAAGAATAAACTAATACCAGACCAACAGGAATTATAATTAAAATAAATCAAATACGGAACCGGCATTTTTATATAAATCCAATAGATTAGATCTCCCGATTAACAAAAAACCAAAGATAGTATAATTATAGCCAAACTTTACTTGCTAAGAAATAGTAATAATAATAATAATTGTATAAACTCTTTTATTCTCAAGCAATATAAAATAAATAATAAGCGTAGATTTAAAAAAAAAATCACAAAAGACACGTAACCAACCCTTAAAGATTATTTATTATTTTTCCAAGTCTGAGAGAAGAGTATAAGAACATCAGCATATAAGATGAGATTGTTGTTTTCGACGGTCGAAGAGGGGTGGCCCGCCACTCGCCACACTCTTTGCACTCTTGCGGAGCGCGTGGAGCCGTGGGTCACCACGCGTCCTCCGGAAGCCCCCTGGGGCCCCGGGCCTGCGCCGACCGTCAGCGTCGCCTCCTGGCCGGGGACGGGTCTCCTCCCGGCGACCCGGCCGGAGAGGCGTCGCGCTCGGGGGACGGCGCCGCCTCCCGCGGGTCCACCCTCTACCTCCGGCGGGTCGCTCGGGGTTCCTCTCGCGGGCGCCCGGCGAAAGAGCCACCGTCGACCGCCTACACCTCCGTTCGGCCGGCCGTCCCGAGGCTGGCGCGCCGTAGCGGCAGGTAGCGCGACCCGCTCCGGCGGCCCGCTTGCTCGCTCGCCCTCCCTCTCGAGCATAACACCGATTTTCTCATCGTCTCCGCCGGCTCGTTCGAACTACAGGTGTGTCGATTGGGCAGGGGGGGGGTCGCTGTCTATCTCGGGGTGTGCGTCGTTATATGGGTCAATATATTAACTTATTAATCCGCTCGGTTTTTTTTTTTTTTTTTTTTTCACCGACCCTTTTCTTCTGAACCTTCACGCCGGCTCGGTCGACGTATGGGTTTAACGTTTGGGGGGACTGGTTTGCCGTCTGTCTCGGGGGCGGGCGTCGATCTAAGAGTCAAAATATTTACTAATTAATACACTCGAATTTTTTTTTTAATTTTTTTTCGATTTTTTAAAAATTTAAAAAAAATTATTTTTTTTTTTTTCTGGAACGTTCTCGATCCGTCGGCGTCGCGTCGGCGTCGGCGTCGCCTACGGTTAGTCTGTCAAAAGGGCCCACGCCGTCGGTAGGGTACCGGCCGTCGAGGCCGCCCGTCTAGCGCCCGGTCCTCACCCCGCTTAGTCCTTTCAGGAGAACCCGGTACGTTATCCCGGTCCCGTGCGGAGCCGCCTCCCGACGCCGCGCGGCTTCCCGAGAGACGTTCCCGTCACCTCCGCCGGTCCGTCCGCTCTGCAGGTCGCCTCGGGATCGGTCCCCGCGTGTACCGGCTCCGCCTAATACCTGTGATGGGCCCCCTCGCCCTCACCAACGCGGCCGGGGGGGCCCGGGGCCGGCGTCGGTCTCTTCGGTTTTTTTTTTTTTAAAGTTATCGCTTCTCGGCCTTATTGGCTAAGATCAAAGTGTAGTATCTGTTCTTATCAGCTTAATATCTGGTACTTTGCTCATTGAGCAATCAGTATATTAAACTGATTTTTGGAACATGGCGGAATGCTAGGAGCTTGCTCCACTTCTGCCGCGAGTCGGCCCGGTATTGCAGTACCGCCGGGATCGGCTCACCCATAAAACAATCCACAATAAAAAAAAAAAAAAAAAAAAAAGCCAAGTGTATTCGAACACTTGACTCCTGTACCAAACGCGATAGTCGACGGTATCCGTCTGGCGCGCGAGTGAGCCGTCGAGACTGAACGAAAAGACGTAAAAGACCCCCCGATAAAACATGAAGCTGGTCACGACTTCCGTCCGGAGGTTACATGCCCGAGATATGTAGTTACGAATTCGAAGCAACATGTCCGAGACATGTAGCTACGAGTTCGAAGCTACATGTCTCGGACATGTAGTTACGAGTTCGAAGGTACATGTATATACAAGTCCGAAGCTACATGTCCGAGACATGTAGTTACGAGTCCGAAGAAACATGTCCGAGACATGTAGCTACGAGTTCGAAGATACATGTAGCTACAAGTTCGAAGCTACATGTCCGAGACATGTAGCTACGAGTTCGAAGGTACATGTATGCTTACAAGTTCGAATATACATGTCCGTGACATGTAGTTACTAGTCCCAAGCTACATGTCCGAGACATGTAGCTTCGAGTCCGAAGAAACATGTCCGAGACATGTAGATACGGTCCGAAGCAACATGTTCGCGTCGACTTTTATCCGGAGGTGTGTAAAAAAGAAAAAAGTATTGGAAGTAACACGAGGCCGACATACTACGTCGAGAACAGCGATTATGGACAAACATCGCACGGTCGTAATCGAAAGTTATGTCGAAACAAAAAAAAAAAAAACTCGGCAACTCACTGTACAAAACGTTCGATCACAAACGAGAAGTAACGAGCAAGCAAAATCCAACTGGACGTTGAAACCCAGAAACCAATTTCAGGTTCACTTTCGACAAGATCGAACGGAGTTTTGATCAGTTTAAGAATAAACTAATACCAGACCAACAGAATTATAATTAAAATAAATCAAATACGGAACCGGCATTTTTATAAATCCAATAGATTAGATCTCCCGATTAACAAAAAACCAAAGATAGTATAATTATAGCCAAACTTTACTTGCTAAGAAATAGTAATAATAATAATAATTGTATAAACTCTTTATTCTCAAGCAATATAAAATAAATAATAAGCGTAGATTTAAAAAAAAATCACAAAAGACACGTAACCAACCCTTAAAGATTATTTATTATTTTTCCAAGTCTGAGAGAAGAGTATAAGAACATCAGCATATAAGATGAGATTGTTGTTTTCGACGGTCGAAGAGGGGTGGCCCGCCACTCGCCACACTCTTTGCACTCTTGCGGAGCGCGTGGAGCCGTGGGTCACCACGCGTCCTCCGGAAGCCCCCTGGGGCCCCGGGCCTGCGCCGACCGTCAGCGTCGCCTCCTGGCCGGGGACGGGTCTCCTCCCGGCGACCCGGCCGGAGAGGCGTCGCGCTCGGGGGACGGCGCCGCCTCCCGCGGGTCCACCCTCTACCTCCGGCGGGTCGCTCGGGGTTCCTCTCGCGGGCGCCCGGCGAAAGAGCCACCGTCGACCGCCTACACCTCCGTTCGGCCGGCCGTCCCGAGGCTGGCGCGCCGTAGCGGCAGGTAGCGCGACCCGCTCCGGCGGCCCGCTTGCTCGCTCGCCCTCCCTCTCGAGCATAACACCGATTTTCTCATCGTCTCCGCCGGCTCGTTCGAACTACAGGTGTGTCGATTGGGCAGGCGGGGGGGTCGCTGTCTATCTCGGGGTGTGCGTCGTTATATGGGTCAATATATTAACTTATTAATCCGCTCGGTTTTTTTTTTTTTTTTTTTCTTCACCGACCCTTTTCTTCTGAACCTTCACGCCGGCTCGGTCGACGTATGGGTTTAACGTTTGGGGGGACTGGTTTGCCGTCTGTCTCGGGGGCGGGCGTCGATCTAAGAGTCAAAATATTTACTAATTAATACACTCGAATTTTTTTTTTAATTTTTTTCGATTTTTTAAAAATTTAAAAAAAAATTATTTTTTTTTTTTCTGGAACGTTCTCGATCCGTCGGCGTCGCGTCGGCGTCGGCGTCGCCTACGGTTAGTCTGTCAAAAGGGCCCACGCCGTCGGTAGGGTACCGGCCGTCGAGGCCGCCCGTCTAGCGCCCGGTCCTCACCCCGCTTAGTCCTTTCAGGAGAACCCGGTACGTTATCCCGGTCCCGTGCGGAGCCGCCTCCCGACGCCGCGCGGCTTCCCGAGAGACGTTCCCGTCACCTCCGCCGGTCCGTCCGCTCTGCAGGTCGCCTCGGGATCGGTCCCCGCGTGTACCGGCTCCGCCTAATACCTGTGATGGGCCCCCTCGCCCTCACCAACGCGGCCGGGGGGGCCCGGGGCCGGCGTCGGTCTCTTCGGTTTTTTTTTTTTTAAAGTTATCGCTTCTCGGCCTTATTGGCTAAGATCAAAGTGTAGTATCTGTTCTTATCAGCTTAATATCTGGTACTTTGCTCATTGAGCAATCAGTATATTAAACTGATTTTTGGAACATGGCGGAATGCTAGGAGCTTGCTCCACTTCTGCCGCGAGTCGGCCCGGTATTGCAGTACCGCCGGGATCGGCTCACCATAAAACAATCCACAATAAAAAAAAAAAAAAAAAAAAAGCCAAGTGTATTCGAACACTTGACTCCTGTACCAAACGCGATAGTCGACGGTATCCGTCTGGCGCGCGAGTGAGCCGTCGAGACTGAACGAAAAGACGTAAAAGACCCCCGATAAAACATGAAGCTGGTCACGACTTCCGTCCGGAGGTTACATGCCCGAGATATGTAGTTACGAATTCGAAGCAACATGTCCGAGACATGTAGCTACGAGTTCGAAGCTACATGTCTCGGACATGTAGTTACGAGTTCGAAGGTACATGTATATACAAGTCCGAAGCTACATGTCCGAGACATGTAGTTACGAGTCCGAAGAAACATGTCCGAGACATGTAGCTACGAGTTCGAAGATACATGTAGCTACAAGTTCGAAGCTACATGTCCGAGACATGTAGCTACGAGTTCGAAGGTACATGTAGCTACAAGTTCGAATATACATGTCCGTGACATGTAGTTACTAGTCCGAAGCTACATGTCCGAGACATGTAGCTTCGAGTCCGAAGAAACATGTCCGAGACATGTAGATACGGGTCCGAAGCAACATGTTCGCGTCGACTTTTATCCGGAGGTGTGTAAAAAAAAAAAAGTATTGGTAAAACGGGCCACTACTACGGGAGGATTATGGGACACACGCACGGGTAAAAGTATTCGAACACTCGCAACTCCTGTACAAAACGTTTCGATCACAAAGAGAAGTAACGAGAGCAAATCCACTGGACGTTGAAACCCAGAAACCAATTTCAGGTTCACTTTCAGCAAGATCGAACGGAGTTTTGATCAGTTTAAGAATAAACTAATACCAGACCAACAGGAATTATAATTAAAATAAATCAAATACGGAACCGGCATTTTTATATAAATCCAATAGATTAGATCTCCCGATTAACAAAAAACCAAAGATAGTATAATTATAGCCAAACTTTACTTGCTAAGAAATAGTAATAATAATAATAATTGTATAAACTCTTTTATTCTCAAGCAATATAAAATAAATAATAAGCGTAGATTTAAAAAAAAATCACAAAAGACACGTAACCAACCCTTAAAGATTATTTATTATTTTTCCAAGTCTGAGAGAAGAGTATAAGAACATCAGCATATAAGATGAGATTGTTGTTTTCGACGGTCGAAGAGGGGTGGCCCGCCACTCGCCACACTCTTTGCACTCTTGCGGAGCGCGTGGAGCCGTGGGTCACCACGCGTCCTCCGGAAGCCCCCTGGGGCCCCGGGCCTGCGCCGACCGTCAGCGTCGCCTCCTGGCCGGGGACGGGTCTCCTCCCGGCGACCCGGCCGGAGAGGCGTCGCGCTCGGGGACGGCGCCGCCTCCCGCGGGTCCACCCTCTACCTCCGGCGGGTCGCTCGGGGTTCCTCTCGCGGGCGCCCGGCGAAAGAGCCACCGTCGACCGCCTACACCTCCGTTCGGCCGGCCGTCCCGAGGCTGGCGCGCCGTAGCGGCAGGTAGCGCGACCCGCTCCGGCGGCCCGCTTGCTCGCTCGCCCTCCCTCTCGAGCATAACACCGATTTTCTCATCGTCTCCGCCGGCTCGTTCGAACTACAGGTGTGTCGATTGGGCAGGCGGGGGGGTCGCTGTCTATCTCGGGGTGTGCGTCGTTATATGGGTCAATATATTAACTTATTAATCCGCTCGGTTTTTTTTTTTTTTTTTTTTCACCGACCCTTTTCTTCTGAACCTTCACGCCGGCTCGGTCGACGTATGGGTTTAACGTTTGGGGGGACTGGTTTGCCGTCTGTCTCGGGGGCGGGCGTCGATCTAAGAGTCAAAATATTTACTAATTAATACACTCGAATTTTTTTTTTAATTTTTTTCGATTTTTAAAAATTTAAAAAAAAATTATTTTTTTTTTTTTCTGGAACGTTCTCGATCCGTCGGCGTCGCGTCGGCGTCGGCGTCGCCTACGGTTAGTCTGTCAAAAGGGCCCACGCCGTCGGTAGGGTACCGGCCGTCGAGGCCGCCCGTCTAGCGCCCGGTCCTCACCCCGCTTAGTCCTTTCAGGAGAACCCGGTACGTTATCCCGGTCCCGTGCGGAGCCGCCTCCCGACGCCGCGCGGCTTCCCGAGAGACGTTCCCGTCACCTCCGCCGGTCCGTCCGCTCTGCAGGTCGCCTCGGGATCGGTCCCCGCGTGTACCGGCTCCGCCTAATACCTGTGATGGGCCCCCTCGCCCTCACCAACGCGGCCGGGGGGGCCCGGGGCCGGCGTCGGTCTCTTCGGTTTTTTTTTTTTTAAAGTTATCGCTTCTCGGCCTTATTGGCTAAGATCAAAGTGTAGTATCTGTTCTTATCAGCTTAATATCTGGTACTTTGCTCATTGAGCAATCAGTATATTAAACTGATTTTTGGAACATGGCGGAATGCTAGGAGCTTGCTCCACTTCTGCCGCGAGTCGGCCCGGTATTGCAGTACCGCCGGGATCGGCTCACCCATAAAACAATCCACAATAAAAAAAAAAAAAAAAAAAAAAAGCCAAGTGTATTCGAACACTTGACTCCTGTACCAAACGCGATAGTCGACGGTATCCGTCTGGCGCGCGATGTAGCCGTCGAGACTGAACGAAAAGACGTAAAAGACCCCCGATAAAACATGAAGCTGGTCACGACTTCCGTCCGGAGGTTACATGCCCGAGATATGTAGTTACGAATTCGAAGCAACATGTCCGAGACATGTAGCTACGAGTTCGAAGCTACATGTCTCGGACATGTAGTTACGAGTTCGAAGGTACATGTATATACAAGTCCGAAGCTACATGTCCGAGACATGTAGTTACGAGTCCGAAGAAACATGTCCGAGACATGTAGCTACGAGTTCGAAGATACATGTAGCTACAAGTTCGAAGCTACATGTCCGAGACATGTAGCTACGAGTTCGAAGGTACATGTAGCTACAAGTTCGAATATACATGTCCGTGACATGTAGTTACTAGTCCGAAGCTACATGTCCGAGACATGTAGCTTCGAGTCCGAAGAAACATGTCCGAGACATGTAGATACGGGTCCGAAGCAACATGTTCGCGTCGACTTTTATCCGGAGGTGTGTAAAAAAAAAAAAGTATTGGTAAAACGGGCCACTACTACGGGAGGATTATGGGACACACGCACGGTAAAAGTATTCGAACACTCGCAACTCCTGTACAAAACGTTTCGATCACAAAGAGAAGTAACGAGAGCAAATCCACTGGACGTTGAACCCAGAAACCAATTTCAGGTTCACTTTCAGCAAGATCGAACGGAGTTTTGATCAGTTTAAGAATAAACTAATACCAGACCAACAGGAATTATAATTAAAATAAATCAAATACGGAACCGGCATTTTTATATAAATCCAATAGATTAGATCTCCCGATTAACAAAAAACCAAAGATAGTATAATTATAGCCAAACTTTACTTGCTAAGAAATAGTAATAATAATAATAATTGTATAAACTCTTTTATTCTCAAGCAATATAAAATAAATAATAAGCGTAGATTTAAAAAAAAAATCACAAAAGACACGTAACCAACCCTTAAAGATTATTTATTATTTTTCCAAGTCTGAGAGAAGAGTATAAGAACATCAGCATATAAGATGAGATTGTTGTTTTCGACGGTCGAAGAGGGTGGCCCGCCACTCGCCACACTCTTTGCACTCTTGCGGAGCGCGTGGAGCCGTGGGTCACCACGCGTCCTCCGGAAGCCCCCTGGGGCCCCGGGCCTGCGCCGACCGTCAGCGTCGCCTCCTGGCCGGGGACGGGTCTCCTCCCGGCGACCCGGCCGGAGAGGCGTCGCGCTCGGGGGACGGCGCCGCCTCCCGCGGGTCCACCCTCTACCTCCGGCGGGTCGCTCGGGGTTCCTCTCGCGGGCGCCCGGCGAAAGAGCCACCGTCGACCGCCTACACCTCCGTTCGGCCGGCCGTCCCGAGGCTGGCGCGCCGTAGCGGCAGGTAGCGCGACCCGCTCCGGCGGCCCGCTTGCTCGCTCGCCCTCCCTCTCGAGCATAACACCGATTTTCTCATCGTCTCCGCCGGCTCGTTCGAACTACAGGTGTGTCGATTGGGCAGGCGGGGGGGGTCGCTGTCTATCTCGGGGTGTGCGTCGTTATATGGGTCAATATATTAACTTATTAATCCGCTCGGTTTTTTTTTTTTTTTTTTTTTCACCGACCCTTTTCTTCTGAACCTTCACGCCGGCTCGGTCGACGTATGGGTTTAACGTTTGGGGGACTGGTTTGCCGTCTGTCTCGGGGCGGGCGTCGATCTAAGAGTCAAAATATTTACTAATTAATACACTCGAATTTTTTTTTTAATTTTTTTCGATTTTTTAAAAATTTAAAAAAAATTATTTTTTTTTTTTTCTGGAACGTTCTCGATCCGTCGGCGTCGCGTCGGCGTCGGCGTCGCCTACGGTTAGTCTGTCAAAAGGGCCCACGCCGTCGGTAGGGTACCGGCCGTCGAGGCCGCCCGTCTAGCGCCCGGTCCTCACCCCGCTTAGTCCTTTCAGGAGAACCCGGTACGTTATCCCGGTCCCGTGCGGAGCCGCCTCCCGACGCCGCGCGGCTTCCCGAGAGACGTTCCCGTCACCTCCGCCGGTCCGTCCGCTCTGCAGGTCGCCTCGGGATCGGTCCCCGCGTGTACCGGCTCCGCCTAATACCTGTGATGGGCCCCCTCGCCCTCACCAACGCGGCCGGGGGGGCCCGGGGGGGGCGTCGGTCTCTTGGGGGTTTTTTTTTTTTAAAGTTATCGCTTTTTGGGCCTTTTTGGCAAAAGACCCAATTTTAAAGGTTACCCTGTTCTTATCAGCTTAATATTTTGGTACTTTGCCATTTGAGCAATCAGTATATTTTTTTTCACGACCCTTTTCTTTGAACCTTCACCCCGGGCCCTCGGTTCGACTTTAGGGGTTTTAAAAGTTTGGGGGGATGGTTTGCCGTTGTCTCGGGGGGGCGGGCGTCGATCAAAGAGTCAAATTTTTTTCTAATTAATAAAACTCAAATTTTTTTTTTTGAATTTTTTTCGTTTTTTTAAAAAATTTTAAAAAAAAATTTTTTTTTTTTTTTTCGGGAAACGTTCTCGATCCGTGGGGCTTTGGGTTTCCGGGGTTTGGGGCCCGTCCCCTTCTGTTAGTCTGTAAAAGGGCCCACGCCGGGGGGTAGGGTACCCCCCCTTCGAGGCCCCCCGGGCTGGGCCCCCCCGGCCCAAAACCCCCCTTAGTCCTTTCAGGAGAACCCGGTACGTTACCCCGGCCCCCGTGGGGGCCCGCTCCAGCCCGGGGGTTTTCCCGAGAGACGTTCCCGTACCTCCCCCGGGTCCGTGGTTTTGCAGGTCCCCTCGGGACGTTTCCACGCGTTTTCCCGGCTCCGCCTAATACCTGTGGGGGCCCCCTCGCCCTCCCCAACGCGGGGGGGGGGGCCCGGGGGGCGGGTGGGGTTCTTGGGGTTTTTTTTTTTTTAAAAAAAGTTATGCTTCCGGCCTTTTTTGGGCCCCAATGGGCCGTTTGTTTTCTTTCTCACCTTTTATTCTTGCGCGCAAAGAAAAAAGGGCGTTTTTTTAAAGAGCGGAGGGGGGGGAAAAAACGCGCCCTGGTTGGGCCCCGGTTCCCAAATAAGAGGGGTTTTGGGGTTCCAGGATTTCCGTCGGGGGGCGCTCCCCCATTTAAAAATTTTTGTCAGTGCCGTTTGTTTTCGTTTGTCGGTGTTTTTTTTTCGTTTTTACTGCAATAGTCGGATCGATTACCCAAACCGCCTCCCGCCCTGCCCAAGGGTCGGAGGGGGTTTCTTATAAAACCATGCACCCCCTTTCCCGGGGGGCGTGGTCCCCGGCAGCAGGGCGTCAAAAACCTAGGGGAAAGCCGCTAGGTTTACCCTTGGCCCGCCAGCACGCGGTGGCCCCACCACCACCCCCAAAGAAGAAGTCTGGCCCCACCAGGGCGGGTCACCACCACCCCTTTCCACCCCCAAACCACCTCCCCACGGCCAGCAGTGTCTCAGGGGAAATTGCATTGTCACCGCTTCCGGGGGGGCTGTCCCGCCACTGCTGGTATCCGACCCGGGAGTCCCAAACCCCTCACTGGGGACCTGGGTCCCAAAACCTTTTCCCGTTGGGCCTATACACCTCGACGGAGGCCCGCGGGCCCCCAAAAGGGCCCGGGGCCCAGGCACCCGCCGACGCCCAAGGGGGTGCAGACCCCCGGGGTTACCACCACCCCATCCAGGCCCGGGGGGGCCCCCGTCAAACCCCAGGCCCCCCCGGGAAGTCCCCCCACCTCCGAGGGACCACCACCCGGCCAAGGGGGGCCAGTGCCCCGGGGAAGGGGGGCCCAAAACAGGGACAAGGGAGATTTGGTCAGTTTTTCCCTCCACCCCAAAAAGGGGGTCGCCGTCCCTCGGCACGGAGCCCCGAGGACATGGAGGCGTTTTTGTTTCCAAACCGGGGGGCCTCTTTCCCCCCACCCTCTACTGGATCCCAGAACCTAGCGGGCAAGGGAAAGGGGCCGGGACTTGGAGCGACGGACCCCCCCCCAAAGGGAAGTGGGGGCCCCCGGGGCGGCCCCCCTCCTCCAGCCGGTTGAGCCCTCCCGGTTCCTTCACCCGGGAAATCTGGGGGGGGTTTAAGCCCGGTTTCTTTTACTATCGTCCCGGGGCGATCCCCCCAGTGTGGCTCTGCCGCAGAAACCTCTGGGGCAGAGACCGGGGCGGGTGGGGGCCCCCGGGGGGGGCCAGGGGGGCCCCCGGTTGGCCGCCCCTGGGGGTTCCCCTTTGCCTAAGCCGCGGTTCCCCCCGGGTTGGGGGCAATCCGCAAGGATTCCCGACCCGGCAAAAGGGCCCAATGCTGTCCCTGAGAGAAGCGGGCCCCAAAGACCCCCGGGTTTGATGTTGTGAGGGGGATTTCGTGTAAAACCCCTTCACGGCCCCAAAAAGCGCTCGGGGCCGGGGGGGAATCGGAGGTGATTCCGGACAAGGGGTTTCCTCCAACAGGGTGACGTTCCCCGTCTTCACCCTGGGGGACAGGACCCTTCCCTTCTGGGGGGAGACTCACTCCCAGGGTCCCCAAATACATTTTTCCCCTTGGACAGCGAGAGGGAGGGGGCGGCTCGTGGCCCGCGGTCTCCCTTTGTGGACCCCCGCTCGGGGACACCCCACCCCGAGTATGAAAAGGGCTATGGGTGGGAGTTTTCAAGGGCTTGGGTGGAGCCCCTCCCGGCCCAGGATCAGCCGGAAAAACCCGGGTTTTCCCTTTTTCCTTGTGATTTGGGTTTGGGCCCGCCAGCTTTTAAAAAGTTTTGACCAAGGAGACGGTTTTTCGAAAGTCGGATTTCATTTTCAAATTCATTCCGGGGGGAAGGGAACCTGGCCTCAGCGTCCCAATCGTTCCCAAAGGGTTGGCCCCCCTCCGTATCCTTTTTTCGGAGTAAACAAGTGTGTAAAGGTGTGGGGGGGGGCACAACGTCTGGGGGCCTTTGCGGCGTCCCCCGGCTCGGAACCCGCCAGATGCCCCAATTGCGGTGGCCCTCCCCCCCGCAAATGCCGGCATCTGTGAGGTGGAAAAAGGTTGTCGACTCGCGCAAGCGCTGGGAGGGTTTCGTCGGCGCCCCCTCCGCCGTCCAAGCCCCCAGTATCGTGCGGCCCCCCCCCCTCTCGTAAACGCCTGGGATTTTTCCCCGGTTTTCCCGGGGAGCTGAGTCAGGCGCCGGGGACGCCGGGTGTCCAACCGGGGTTTGGGCAGCCTGCCGCGGGCCCCCCGCACTTTCCCCTTTGCCCCCCCAAAAACCCTTTCCCTGCAGCAGGGACCGTGTCTAATTCCCTGACCCCAAACACCCCACAGAGATATGGGGCTTTGCCGCTCTTTCGTATCTGTGAGAAACCCCTCCCTGAGGGAGTGTCGGGCCCCGCTTCGGGGCCCGCCCCGGACTGGGGGGGCAGATTAAAATCCTAAGAAGTGTGTCAGGCTTTATTTGATTGACAAAGGATAAAAAACTCCCCCTCGGGGGAATTGTAAATCGCTGGTCGTTTGGTTCCCGAGCTCCCCAGTTTTGACCGACAGGGCCGTCGACGGGGCTTTTTCTGACGGAGACGGGGGTTCAGAGGGGACACCGTTTTAAGGTTCCGGGCTTTCCGTTTTCCCCGGGGGTGGACCCCCGGTGGTCACCGGAGGGGGGGGGGTTTTTGGCCCCTGTTGGTTCGGTCTCGCCTCCAGCACCCCAGACGGTTTTGGCCCCGGGGGCTCTTGTCCCTGGAGGGGTCCCCGTGGGTTTTTTTGGGGGGTTCCCGGGCCGCTCTCCGTCATTCTCGTTGCGTCTACGGCCCTCCTCGGGGGGGTTGCAGGCGGCCGATTTGACCGTGTTGCGCGCTCTCGAGGGCTGCGTTGTGCTAGCGGGCGACGGGAACGCCGGAGGGTCTTTTGGGGGTTGCTTTGGGTCTCAAGCGCGGGAAAGGGTTTTCCTGAGGGGGTTTCCCGCCGACAGGAGGGGGCCATTTACCCCTTGCCCGCTTTCTGCCCCCCTTTACTTGAACCCCCCCCTCTTAACCACCCCCAGTACCGGACCTGCCCTCCCCGAGGGGGTTTCTGAACTTTGGCCCCCTTTCTCCCCCTTTCCCTTCGACCACAATCCGGGTGACCGGCGTTATGCGATTTTTTCCCTTTCCCCCAGACGAAGCGCCGCCTTTGGGTTCAAAAACGACCGGGGGATTGGCCCTTTGATTCCGGGCCCTGGTTGAACCGCGTTGGGGGCCCCCCAGCTGCACCCTTTCCCGGGAGTGGGGGATTTGGGGGACCGTCGGGTTTAAAGCTTTAACCGCCCCCATTCCTGTCGGCGGCGGAGTCCCCCGATTCCGATCCTTTCGACCCCCCTTTTTGGGCCCCCCAAACCCCCCCCCGCCCTGTTTAGACGAAAATGGGGCCCTCAGGGGTTAAAAGCGCGCGCTCTGTGGCAGAGAAGTCGTCCCCCCCGTCCCCCGGGGTAACGTCGCGTCCGCTTCACTTTTCGGCCCCAAAGCTCGGGACTAGTGGCAGGGGGCTAAGAGCCCCGTTTCCCGCTCTGGGACCCAAAGGATTCCCCCTTTGGGCGTATCTAAAGGGGGTGGATACGACACAAGAAGGATCTGACCCCGACCCTCCGCGTGGCCGGGGGTTTGGCGCCCTCCCCCCACAGACCGGTCGGGGGCCCCTGGCGGTAGGTTTCCAGGCTAGCTTCGGGGGGAAACCCCGGGAAATCACCGGAGAAAATAAAGCGGATCCCCCGGGGCACTTCCCCCCCCGGGGGGCAGGTAAACCCCCGTACCCGCCCTGCGGCAAAGAAAACCCCCTGGGAGCTGCCCAGGCCCCGTGACAAAGGCTTCGGCCGCGGTCCGCTGGGTTGGACCGGATTTCCCCCCCTCTTGGCCCACCCCCCTGAAAAGCCTTGTCCTTCTACTCCGAATCCTGAACGAAATTTTTATATTGTTGTATTTCCGGCCAATGGCGGGTGGCTACAGTCATCCCTTTTCCACAACCCCGGGAAACCCCCCGGATATCCGTGTCCCCCGGCCCTTTTTCTCTCTGCTTTTGGTGGGCCCCAAAAGTCGCCGAGAGATGACCCTTCCCGGCTGGGGGCCCCTGGCTGGGGGTTTTTTTTTGGCACCCCCCCCCTCCCGGATCCCATTTGGGTTTTTTCGGAAGGGCCCCTGTCAAACCACCCACGCCGTCGCCAGGGTTTCGTAGCCCGGGTGACGGAAGGCCGTTAAAACGGGGGTGGGAAACTCCGGTTGTCTTGTTGGACGTGAAGGGTGGGGTTCGGACAGTGTGACCCACCGAGGACTTCTCACGGGATTTGAAGAAGCCGGAGTTCCCTCACCTCTCCCTTTCCCCCTTCTGCTTTCCCCCAGGACCGCTTTTCCCAGAGGGGGGTTTTGGAAACCCCCAGTTGTCGCCCCCTCGTCCAATAGTCTCTGGGGGCCCCCCAGGGCCCCTGTCTCCCCCCCCCTCCTTTTCCCCCTTTTCGTGCGGGGACGTGCCCGCCCCACGGGGGTCTCCCCTTTCCAAAAAGCGACGATTACCCCTATCCTGGCGACCCCCCCCGGGATGCCGCGGTGATCGGGGCCCAAAGCCACCAGGGCCCATTGGGGGGAAAATTTGTTTTACCTTGGCCCCAAACCCCTCAGTGAAGGGTTCGAAGACTTTCGGCGATACTGTCACCCGCCGCGGGACCGGGTCCTTTTGCAGCCCCCTCCGCTTTTCCCCCGGGGAACCCGGTCCAGTGGTCGAAAACGGGGGGAAATCCCTGGGTGTGTGCGGGGGACCGTGGGCTGCAACTGGGCCCCCAAAACCCTTGAGAGCGTCTCCCGGGGGAAAAGGAAAGGGGGGTCATGCTAGGACGGGCCCCCACCCTGCGCCCAGCCCCGGGCCCTTTTGAACCCCCTAAAGTTAGCTTTTCCCAGGTTTTGTATTATTTTCCCTCCTACTCTACGCCGCCCCTTTCCCGGGTTTTTTTTCCCCCTTTTACCTTCCCCCGCCCGGGGGTTTTTATCACCTATTTTTGGGGTTTTTATTGCTCGGACTCCCCCCCCGGCCCCCACCCCCAAAACCCTGCAGACCTGTCGGGCCCCCAAAAACCCCTGGAAAGTGATCATCCGCGGGTTGGCGGGTAAATTTCTTTACAGGGTTTCGAGGCCAGTCCTTACGCGATCGTAGGGGATCGGCGTTTACCCCCCCCCTTTGTCTCGTCCCAGAGCTCAGAGACGGGTGGTGGGCCCCCCCCGCCGGAACGGAGCCCCGGGGGAGGTAGTCTGTGGCGTCGAGGGGGAAAATTGTCCTGTTTAAGTTCTAAGGCCCGACTTCGTAAAGACGATGGCTCCTTCCGCTCCAAAAACCCTTTTTTTTTTCCCGGGTTTGGGCCCGCCCCGCCCTTCCCGTGAGTGGGTGTGTCTTCCCAAAACCGTATCATTTACATCATTCTATCCTTTTAAGAAAACAATCCGAGTTCATACAGCCCCAATCAAACAATCACGCCCATATTCTCACCCTTTTTCCCAAAACGTTTATAGCGTTCCACCCCCAAAATGCCCAATCCAAACCCGGTCACCCCCCTTTCCTATTTTTTTCTACCCTGTCGTTCCGTCCTTTGGTGTTTTTTGTAAAAAAATTTTTAAAAGCCCCTTGCGACCAATTACCGGCGAGGGGCGGGGGGTTTTTTTGGTTTAAAATTTTTCCCCCCCATGAACTATGGCTAACGTAAAATCAGCCCCCCGGGGCCCGTCAATTGTTCTTTTATTTAGTGTTTTATGTTGAAATTCCCAGGGTTTTGGAAATCGAGACCCCCTTGGGGCCCCTGGTGTTTTCTTAGTTTTCGGTTTTTTATTCAATTTTTTAATAATGCCCAATTTTTAAAATTTTAGAGTCACCAAAATAAAATTTCCAAACAAACAAACAAAAAAGTGTAGTATTGTTTTTTCAGCTTAATTTTGGTATTTGTTTTTTTGGGACCCAATCAGTATATTAAATGTTTTTTGGGAACATGGGGAAATGTGGGAAGCTTGCTCCCTTCTCCCGGGGAGTGGGCCCCGGTTTTGAAAGAAACCGCCGGGATGGTCACCCATAAAAACAACCCACAATAAAAAAAAAAAAAAAAAAAAAAAAGAAAAGGGGTATTCGAACACTTGACCCCTGTACCAAACGGATAGAGGGAGGGGTATCCGTGTGGCGCGCGAGGTGAGCCGTCGAGAGGGAACGAAAAGACGAAAAAGCCCCCCGGGATAAAACATGAAGCTGGTCACGATTTCCCTTCCGGGGAGGTTACTGCCCGGGGACATTTATTTCAAATTCAAAAGCAACATGCCGAGACAGAGCTAAGGTTCAAGTACATGCCCGAGAATGTAGATACGAGTCCGAAGTTAAAAGTTCGGACATGTAGTTGGGGAGTTTAAAGGTAATGTACCCACAAGCCCGAAGCTCCCAGGGTCTCGGACATGTAGTTATAAGATAAAATTTAAAAAGGGTTTCGGCATGAAAGCTAGATTTCGCCCCCCACAGAAAGGACAAGTTCAAAAGTAATGGAAAAGAAAGGGTTCAAAAGGCTACATGTAGCTACGAGCTAAAAGTTTACTGTAGCTACGAGTTCGAAAAGCTACATGCCCCGGACATGTAGTTACGGTCTTAAGTACATGTCCGGGGACATGTACAAAGAGCTAAAATTAAATGTAGTTTACAAGTTCGAATATACATGTCCGGCTTTGTACCCACGAGTTCAAAGGGTAAATGTAGCTACAAGTTTCGAATATACATGTCCTGGCAGGGTAGTACGGCCGAAGTACATGTGCTACAAGTTCGAATATAATGTCCTAGCCCATGTAGCTTGGGTTTCCAAAAAAAGAAACATGTCGAGAATGTAGTTTAAGGGGGTCCGAAGAACATGTTCCCCGTCGACTTTTATCCGGAGGTTTTGTGTGTGTGTTTTGGTGTGTGTGTGTGTTAAAAAAAAAAAAATTTCTTGGTAAAACGGTTACTACTGGGGAGGATTATGGGACACAGCACGGGGTTAAAAGTATTCGAAATTTCGAAAAACTCCTTTTAAAAAACGTTTTTCGTTCACAAAGAGAAGAAACGAACCCTTTTAAAAGGGAGAGATTTCCACTCGAGTAAAACCCGGAAAAACCGATTTCGGTTCCCCTTTATAAGATCGAAAGGATTTTTTAAATTCAGTTTAAAAAATAAACTAAACCGGGCCCAAAGGAATTAAAATTAAAAAAAAAATTTCAAATCCCGGGCCCGGGCCCATTTTTATAAAAAACCAAATTTAGATTGGGATTCCCGATTAAACAAGAAACCAAAGTTGTATAATTTACCCAAAACTTTAAATTGTTTAAAAAAATAGTTATAATAAAAATAATTGTATAAGCTTTTTATTCTCAAGAAATTTTAAAAAAATAAAAAATAAGCTTTAGTTTTAAAAAAAAAATCACAAAAGACAGAAACCCAAACCCTTAAAGATTATTTATTTTTTTTCCCCAAGTTAAAGGAAAAGAGTATAAGAAATCAGCATAAAAGATGGGTTTTGTTTTTTTTCGAGGGTTTCGAAGAGGGGTGGCCCGCCACTCGCCCCACTCTTTGCACTCTTTGCGGAGCGCGTGGACCCGGGGGTTTCACCCCCGCGTCCCCCGGGAAGCCCCCTGGGGCCCCGGGCCTGGCCCACCGTCAGCGTCCCCTTCCTGGCCGGGGAGGGGGCCCCCCCCCCCGGCGACCCGGCCGGAGGGGCCCGTCGGGGCTGGGGGACGGAGCCCCGCCCCGGGGGTCCACCTCTACCTCCGGCGGGTCGTGGGGGTTTCCTCTGGGCGGGCGCCCGGCAAAAAAGCCCCCCGTCGACCGCCTACCCCTCCGTTCGGCCGGCCGTCCGAGGTGGCGCGCCCTTTGCGGCGGGTAGGGGGGACCGCCCCGGGGGGCCCGTCGCCCCCCCTCTCGGCAAAAACCCCGATTTTTAGGGGTTCCCCGCCGGCTCTTTCGAATTTTAAGGTGTGTCGTTTGGGGGCAGGGGGGGGTCGCTGTCTATCTGGGGGTTTTGGCGCGTTATTGGGGTGTAAATATATTAACTTTTTAAATCCGCTCGGTTTTTTTTTTTTTTTTTTTTTTTCACCGACCCTTTTCTTCTAAACCCTTTCACGCCGGTCGGTCGACTTTAGGGGTTTTTAAATTTTTTTGGGGGGAGGGTTTTTGCCGGGGGGTCTGGGGGGCGGGCGTCGTTTCTAAGAGTAAAAAATATTAAAAATTAATACACTCGAATTTTTTTTAAATTTTTTTTCGTTTTTTTAAAAAATTTTAAAAAAAATTTTTTTTTTTTTTTTGGGGAACGTTTCGTTTCCGTCCCCCGTCGCGTGGGCCCGGGGGGGTTTCCCCAAATTTTTTAGTCTGCCCAAAAGGGCCCACGCCGTCGGTGGGGTTTACCCCCCGTCGGGGGGCCCCCCTCTCGCCCCCGGCCCAAAACCCCCGGGTTTATTTCCTTTCAGGGGGAACCCGGTACGTTTTTCCCGGTCCCGTGCGGGCCGCCCCGACGCCCGGGGCCCTTCCCGAGGGGAGGGTTCCCGTAAACCTCCGCCGGTCCTTTCCGCTCTGCAGGTGCCTGGGGACCGCTCCCCGGGGTTTTTTTTCCCGGGCTCCCCCCTAATCCCTGTGAGGGGCCCCCCTTCCCCCTCACCAACGGGGCCGGGGGGGCCCGGGGGGGGGGCGTCGGTTCTTCGGGTTTTTTTTTTTTTAAAGTTATCGCTTCTGGGCCCTTTTTGGGCCCCAAAAATCCCGGTTTTTTTTCCCTTCTCACCTTTGTTTTCTTGCGCGCGAGCGGGAAAAAGCGTTTTTTTAAAAGGGGCGGGCGGGGGAAAAAGGGCCCCTGGTTGGGGCCCGGTTTTCCAAAAAATTTTTGGAGGGTATTTCCCGGGACTTTCCGCCCGAGGGCGCTGCCATTTTTAATTTTCTTTAACGTGCCGTTTTTTTTTCGTTTGTAAGTGTTTGTTTACTTTTTTTCTGCAATATTTCGGACTCGATCTAGAAAACCGCCTCCCGCCCTTTGCCCAAGGGTGGGAAAAAGAGGCCCCTTCCAACCATGCACCCTTCCGGGGGGCTTTGGTTTCCCCGGCAGCGGGGGCTTTAAAACAACTAGGGAGCCGTAGAGCTTCCGGGCCCGCCAGAACAGCGGTCGGCACCCCACAAAACCATAAAGGGATCAGCCCTGGCCGCCCCCCACGGCGGTCACCCCCAAACCCCCCCACCCCCACCCCCTCCCAGGGCCCGCAGTGTCTCCACGGGTTTGCATTGTCACCGCTTCCGGGGGGGCTGTCTCCGCCACTGTGGCTACTCCGTGCCGGCGAGTACCCGGGCCTCACTACAAGGGTACCAACTTTTTCCCGGATTGCCTATACACCTGGGAGGCCCGGCTGGCCGCCATACGGCAAAAGGGCCCAGGCAGGCCGACCCCCAAGGGGTGCGGGAGCCCAGGGGAGGGCCAAACCACCACCACCCCCACGGACCGGGGGGCCCCCCCCTGCCAAACCCAAAGGGCCCCTCCCGGAAGTCACCCCACCTCCGGGGGACCCCCACCCGGGCCCAAGGGGGGCCAGTGCCCCGGGGGAAAGGGGGGGCCCCACCCCCGAAAAGGGAGATGGTCAGTCTTTCCCTCCACGCAGAAGACGTCGCCTTGCCTCGGCACGGAGCTCCGGGGGGCCCATGGAGGGTCTTTGATTCCCCCGGGGCCTATCACCCCCCCTCTACGGGGACTACCAGAACCTCGGGGCAAGGGGAAAGGGGCCCGGGTTGGAGCGCCCGGAGCCCCCCCAAAAAGTCGGCGCCCGGGAAAAAGGGGGGGCCGGGGGGCCCCCTCCACCCGGGTTTTTACTCCCCCCGGGCTCCTTTCATCCGGTCTGGCGGGGGTAAGTCGGCTTTGTACTATCTTTCACGGCGTTTCCCCCAGTTTGGGGCTCTCCGCAAAAACCCCTCTGGGGCAGAGACCCGTGGGGGGGGTGGGGCTCGGGGGGGGCAAAGGCGGCCCCCGGGTTTTGCCGCCCCTGGGGGTTCCCCGTGCCTCAGCCGCGGTTCCCCCAGGGTTGGGGGGCAACCCGCAAGGTTTCCCCGACCCGGGGGGGGACGGGGCCCAAATTGGTCCCTGAGAAAAAGCGGGCCCAAAGAGTCCCGGTGATAGGTTTTTGGGGGGGTTTTCCCGTGGGGAACCCCTTAAAGGGCCCCCCAACCCAAAGCGCTCAGCCCGGACTCGGAGGTGATCTCCGGATAAAAGTGGTCCCCCCAAACAGGGTGACTTTTCTCCGTCTTAAACCTGGAGGAAGGCCCCTTTTTTGGGGAAAAGACTCTTTCCCAGGGTCCCAAAACCATACATTTTCCCCCTTGGACAGCGAAGAGGGACGGGCGGCTCTTTGGTCCCCCGGGTCCCCCGTTGTGGCCCCCCGCTCGGGACATACTCCGAGTCACTGACATGGGCTATGCGGTGGGAGTGTCACACGCTTGGGTGCGCGCGCTCCCGGCCCAGGATCACCCCGGAAAAGGGAAGCCGTATCCCTTTTTTCCCTTTGTGATCTGGTTGGACGCCAGCAGTTAAAGTTTGGGCCAAAGGGAGGGGGGTTATTTCAAAAGTGCGAGTCACTTTGAATCTTCCGGAGGAAAAACCCTTGGCTCAGCAGTGCCATCTTTTCCAAAGGGTTTGGGAAAACCCCTTTTTCCCTATTCCCGTTTCAGGAAATGACAAGTGTGTCAAGTGTGGGGGTGCACACACGTTGCGGCCGGGGAGCGTCCCCTCGGAAAAGGCCCGATGGGCCCTTTTCGGTGGTCCTAAACCCCCCAAAATGCCGGCATCTGTGAGGTGCGTAAACGATTGTCGGGCTGCGCAAGCGCTCGGGCGGGGCCGTCGGCGCACCCCCGCCGTCCAAGCCCCAAATAAACGTGCGGGAACCCCCCCCCCCGTCCCAAAGGGCCCGGGACTTTCCCCCTCTTCCGGGGGGCTAAGTAAGGGGCCCGGACGCCCGGGGGTCCAACCGGGGGGGTCGGCGCCCCCGCCCCCAGCCCCCCGCCCCTTCTGCCCGTTTTTCCCCCCCTAAACCCTTTCCCGCAGCGGGGCCGCTGATTCAAGTCCCCGATCCAAAAACTACAGGGGATATGGGAGCTTTGCCGTCGTTCCGTATCTGGGGAGAAAAATCCCCCCACCGAGGGAGTGTCTGACCGCTTCGTGGCCGCCCCCCGGGCTGGGGGGGGGAAAAAATTCAAATCCTAAACCGAAGTGGGTGTCAGGCTTTTTTGATTGGGCGAGATCAAAATCCCCCTCTGGAATTTAAACGCT
This sequence comes from Timema cristinae, assembly GCA_039000515.1. NCBI lineage: Eukaryota > Metazoa > Arthropoda > Insecta > Phasmatodea > Timematidae > Timema > Timema cristinae. The sequence continues at coordinate 5,295 of JBCFYV010001476.1, read as the reverse complement.
GGTCGTTAGGATTTCCCCAGCTCCCCCGATTTGCCGACATGGCCGTCGACGTGGGTTTTTGCGGAGACGTGGGTTTTTGAAACGGACACCGTTTTCGGTTTCCCGGGGTTCTCCGTCTTCGGGTGGACCCCGGTGGTCAAGGAGGGGGGGGGGGCGTGGGGCCCCGTTGGTTCGGGGCTCGCCTGCAACCCCCAGGGGGCTGTCCCGGGGTCTTGGGCCCTGGAGGCGGTCGCCTGCGGCTGTTGGGTGCCGCGTATCCGTCCCCTTCGTTTGCGTCTCCCGGGCCCCCCGGGTGGGGCCCGCAGGCGGCCGGGTTTGACCGTGTTGGCGTTCGACGCTAGCGTTATGCTAGCGGGCGGGCTGGAAAAGCCAGGCACGTTTTCTTTGGGGGTGCGTTTTTGTCTCAAGCGCGCGGTACGGGTTTTGGGAGGTCGCCGGGCAGGACGGGGCCCTTTTTTTCCCCCTGCCCCCAATTTTCCCACCTTTCTTTTCCGACCCTCGTCACCATCCCAGCTACCTTTGGGCCTGATTTTCCCGACACGAGGGGGGGCCGTTTTGACACCCCTTTGGGCACCCATCTTCCCATTCCTCCCACCCCAAAAACCGGTTTTGCCGGCCCTTATGGGATTTCTTCCTCTCCAGACGAATTGGGGCCGCCAATTTTTCAAAATACCGAGCGCGGATTGGCCTAGATTCCAGGCTTTGGTTGAACCCCGTTGTGGCCCCCCGCCCGCACCCCTTCCCCACGTGGGGGAGTTGGCCGTCAGGTTTTAGTCTTCACCCCCTTCCCCCCCTGTCGGCGGCGGAAAAATCCTCGATTTCCCATCCGTCGACCCCCCCTTTTTGGGCCCCCCACTCCCCCCCACCTGATGACGACATGAGGCTCAGGATAGAGCGCGCGCTCTGTGGCAGGGAAGTCGTCTCCCCCTGCCCGGGGTTTTACGTCGCGCTCCGCTTCACTGTCGGGCCCCAAATCGCCCGTGGCAGAGGGGGGCTAGACGCCCCCTTTTTGCCCTCTCGACCCCAAAGGATCTCTCCTTGTGGCGTCATCTTTAAGGGGATTCGACACAAGAAGGAAACTGATCCCCGAGCTCCGCGTGGGCCCGGGGGTTTGGCGTCCTCCGCCCACAGACCGGTCAGAGGCTCTGGCGGAGGGGTTCCAGGCTAGCTTCCCCGAGGCGGCCGGGATCACCCGGGGAAAAGATAAACGGATCCCCCGGGGGACTTCCTTCCCCCGGGGGGCAAAGGGCAACCCCCGTTTTCCCCCACCCGGGCTTTGTAACCCCCCCCGAGGACCCGGGGCCCCTGACGGGCTTCGGGGCCGCGTCCCCCTCCCCGGGGTTGGACCGGGTTTTCCCCCCCCCTTGGCCCACCTCCCCCGTAAAGCCTTCGTTTCCCTTTTACTCCGAAACCTGAACGCAATGTTTTTTTTGTGTTACTTTCCCGGGACAATGGGGGGTGGTACATCATTTCCCTATCCAAGCCCGGGGGAAAAGCCCCCATACCGTCGTCCTACCCCTCCCATCTCTCTCCCCTCTTGCGTCGGAAAGGACCCGAGAGGATGATCCTTTCCAGGCTGGAGGCCCGGCTGGGGTGCCCCCCCTCCTGCCCGGTCACCCCCTTTTGGTTTCCGGAAAGGCCCCCGTCGGGCCACCCACGCCGTCCCCCACGGTGTAGGGCCGGGTGACGGAAAACGTTTAAAAGGCGTCCCCCACTCCGGCTTCGTCTTTTGGCGAGAAGGGGGCGTTCGCGGTGAGCCACCGGGGGACTTTCCGGGCTTGCAGAAGCCGGAGTTCCCCCACCTTGTTCAAACTCCTTTGTCTTTCCCCCAGGGGCCGCCCCCCCCTTCGAGTGGGCGTGGACCACAGTTGTCGGAAACCCCCGTCCCATAGTCTCTGGCGGGGCCCCCCGGGCTCCTGTCTTCCCCCCTCCCTTTTTTCCTCTTGTGCGAGATGCCCGTCCCCCGGGGAGGGCTCCCCCTTCCAAAAATGCCGAAGTTTAAACTATTCCCCGGCGAAACCCCCCCCGGGTGCCGCGGTGACTGGGCCAAGCTCCCTTTGGGATTGCGGGGGGATAATTTGCTTACCTTTGGGACCAAATCCCCCGCCTTGTGAACGGTTTCGGGAAGGGGTCGGCGATACTGTTCCCCCGCCCCAGACCGGGTCCCTTTTCAGCCCCTTTCCCCGTCGCGGGAAAAAGCGGTCCAAATGGTCGCAAACGGTGAAAACCTGGGGGTGTCGCTTGGGGCCGTCCGTTTCAACTGGGGGCCCGAACCTGGGGAGCGTTTTGCAGGGGAGGGGCGAGGGGGTATGCTGGATGGCCCCAAATCCTGCGCCCAGCCAGCCGTTTTAACCAAAGCCCATAAAGTTAGGGGTCTTCCAGGCTTGTTTTAAAGTCCCCCTTTCTCTACGCCCCGCCTGCCTTGGGGGTTTCCTTCCCCCTTAACCCCTTCTCCCCCTCCGGCGGTTTTTCACCTATTTTTTGAGGGGTTTATGTCGGACTCCCTCCCCGCCCCCCACCCCCCGGAAACCCGCTAGAACCCGTTGGCCCCCCAACCCCCGGAACGTGATTTATCCCCGGGGGTTGGGCCCGTGAATTTCTTTACACGGTCGGGAAAGGGCCCGTCCCAACGCGATCGTCAGGGGCCCTCGGCGATTAGACCCCCCGCTCTCGTCCCCCGGGCGCATTTAGAGGGCCCGGGTGGTGGGCCCCCCCCCCCGGAACGGATGACCAGGGAGGTTAGTTGTGGCGTCGGGAGCGATTGTCCTGTTTTAAAATCTTAAAGGCCCCACTTCCGTTTAGCACGAGGGTCCGTCGCTCCCAAAAACTATTTCCCGGTTTGGGTCCGCCCTTTTCCCCCGGTGCGTGTGTCTGTCTCTAAAAACCCTATCCCTTCCCCATCAAACCATTCATAGAAAATCCGAGTTAAACCCGTCAATATAAACAATCACAGACATATTTACAGGGATCTTTCAAACGTTTTAAAACCCCAAAAACCAAATTAAAAATCAAAGAATTTTTTCCCGCTTTTAAAATTTTTGATGCCGCCCCCTTTCCAGAGGGCCGGAAACCCCCTGTCCGTTTATTCCCGGGCAAACCCTTTCTGTAATCTCCCCCATGCCCTTTTTGAATTCAGCTACCACATCCATCCCCGCTTCACATCCCCCATGTTTCCCCCCCACATCCCGGGCACCCAAACCCCCCTATTTTTTTCTACCCTGTCGTTCCGTTCTTGGTGTATGTATATATAATTTTAAATCCCGTCGCCAATTAAAAGGGGAAGGGCGGGTTTTTTTGGGGTTAAAATTTTCCCGCCCATGAACTTTTGGCTAACGTAAAATCCCGCCCCAGGGGTCAATTGGGTTTTTCTTATTTAGTGTTTTTTTGTTTTTTTATTACCACGGTTTTGGGTTTTTCGAGACCCCTTTTGGGGGTGGTGGGTTGTCTTAATATTTTGGTTTTTTCAAGTTTAATAAAAGTCAATATTAAATTAGGTCACCAAAATAAAATTTTCCTAACAAACAAACAAAAAAAGATAGTATCGGGTTTTATAGCTTTTTAAAATTGGGTTTTTTGTCTTTTTGCAAATCAGTATATTAAAAAATTTTTTTTTGGAAAAAAATTGGGGGGAATGTAGGGTTGCTCCCTTCCCGCCCCGGCGGGCCCCCGGGATTGCAGTTCCGCCGGGGTCGGGTTTCCCAAAAAACAAAAACCACAAAAAAAAAAAAAAAAAAAAAAAAAAAGCCCAAGGGGTATTCGAACACTTGACTCCTGTACCAAACGCGATTTTGCGACGGGATCCGTGTGGGCGGAAATTTTAGGCCGTCCCAGACTGAACGAAAAGACGTAAAAAACCCCCGATTTAAAAAAAAAAAGGTGGTCACGCTTCCCCTCCGGGGTTCATGCCCCAGGGCATGTAGTTACCCCAATTCGAAGCAACATGTCCGAGCAAGTAGCTACAGGTTCGAAGCTACAGTCCGAGACATTTTAATACGGTTTGAAGCCCACAGTCTCGGCATGTGTTACTAGTTTGGGAAAGGGACATGTACCACAAAATTTTGAAGGGAAATGTCTCGGCTGTGTTATAAAAATAGAAAATAAAAAGTCTCGGCATGTAGTACGAGTTCGCCGACACTTTTAGTACAAGTTCCCAAGCTAATGTAGTAGAGTTCGAAAACTAATGTAAACTACGAGCTCGAAAGCTAAAGTAGCTACGAGTTCGAAACTAAGTCCCCGGGGCAAAGTAGTTTTTTGAGTTTTTTAAGCAAATTTTCCCAGCTTTTAGCTACAGCTCGAAGATACATGTAGCTACAAGTTCGAATATACATGTCCTGGACATGTAGCCACGAGTTCGAAGGTACATGTAGCTACAAGTTCGAATATACATGTCCTGGACATGTAGCTACGAGCTCGAAGATACATGTAGCTACAAGTTCGAATATACATGTCCTAGACATGTAGCTTCGAGTCCGAAGAAACATGTCCGAGACATGTAGATACGGGTCCGAAGCAACATGTTCGCGTCGACTTTTATCCGGAGGTGTGTGTGTGTGTGTGTGTGTGTGTGTGTGTGTGTGTAAAAAAAAAAAAAAAAAGTCTTGGTAAAACGGTTCACTACTACGGGAGGATTATGGGACACACGCACGGGTAAAAGTATTCGAACACTCGCAACTCCTGTACAAAACGTTTCGATCACAAAGAGAAGTAACGAACCCTTTTAAAACGAGAGCAGATCCACTCGACGTCGAACCCAGAAAACCGATTTCAGGTTCACTTTCATCAAGATCGAAAGGAGTTTTGATCAGTTTAAGAATAAACTAATACCAGACCAACAGGAATTATAATTAAAATAAATCAAATACGGGACCGGCATTTTTATATAAAACCAATAGATTAGATCTCCCGATTAACAAGAAACCAAAGATAGTATAATTATAGCCAAACTTTACTTGCTAAGAAATAGTAATAATAATAATAATTGTATAAGCTCTTTTATTCTCAAGCAATATAAAATAAATAATAAGCGTAGATTTAAAAAAAAATCACAAAAGACACGTAACCAACCCTTAAAGATTATTTATTATTTTTCCAAGTCTGAGAGAAGAGTATAAGAACATCAGCATATAAGATGGGATTGTTGTTTTCGACGGTCGAAGAGGGGTGGCCCGCCACTCGCCACACTCTTTGCACTCTTTGCGGAGCGCGTGGAGCCGTGGGTCACCACGCGTCCTCCGGAAGCCCCCTGGGGCCCCGGGCCTGCGCCCACCGTCAGCGTCGCCTCCTGGCCGGGGACGG